>JAQIUT010000155.1:0-102443 GCA_028654355.1 Colletotrichum sp. SAR 10_99
CACCCACCCCCCCCCCCCCCCCCCACAACCCCCCCCCCCCCCGCCCCCCCCCCCCCGCCTCCCCCCCCCCCCAAAAAAAAAAAAAAAAAAAAAAAAAAAAAAAAAAAACGAAATCAAAAAAAATTAAAAGGTCGGCCTTCGCTGACAGCCTACCTATATATTCACCGGTACTAAGCCTTGAGATTTTTGGTTAGCCTTCGGAATTCAAAAAATCTCTTTCTTTCCACATAAGCTGTGCAGTCATGTCGCGTCGAATTACAAACACCGTCCATGATAGCGACATACCTGACGAGCCTATTAGAGCTGACGATCCATTGGACAATGAACTTCGTACATCATGGCCAAAGTTCATGGGGAAGGGGAGGTATGCAAACCTAGCATTTGGACAAGACGCTATTTTTAAATGATTGATCCAGCCCCCAGTCTGACAAATACCTCCAACTTCGCGCTAATCGTTGTAAAAAGATCAGGAAGTTTGTCTCAGCAACAAATTTTTGGTGCCCGTGGCTTGAAGCCTGTAGACGTGTCTAAGAAATTTGCAGCAGAAGAATTGTAAGGAGGTTTCTTTCCCTTAACAATACATCATGTATGCTGACAAGACAGTAAGGAGCACTGGCTAGGAAAATCGTCGTCTATCTCGAGGTCCAAGCCGTTGTCGAAGGATTATGGGACCGGACGAGGCAATAGGCCTCGCGATTCTCTGCAGTCGATGCCATCTGACCCGATCCCCCCCTCAAGCTATGACTCATCGATGAAAGATAGCATTGGGTCCGCATTTGAGTACAGGCAGGGTCACAGAGTGGATGAACACTTAGCTACAAGGCCTGTCACGGACCCAGCAGGCCGCGTGGCATCTCAAAGAGCTTCGAGGCCACTAGGACATTTTCGCGACATCATTCGTCGATTAACTCCTCTCGGCCTCAGCAACTACCCCGAGACTTACCAGAGTAGCCTCGGAGGAGACGTCGAGGATCGCGACGAAGACATGCTAAGCATCGCAGGCGACGATGATGGGTGCGACGGGGAAACACTGAAGACCAATAACCAGGGGAGTGGTCAACAGGGAGAGTACCAAGAGCAAGCGAATAGGAAACCACTGATACCCGCTGGTGGATGGCTCCCTCAAACAGTTACTGCGACATTGAAAGACTGCATTTTGGTACCTGAGGCTCGCGGTAAGGATACTATGCATAACACCTGTGTAGATCGTCGCTGACTCTCTCGCCTCAACAGGTTCCTGTCATGAAGGAGACCTCGGGAGAACAGGCTCACCCATCTCCTCGCTTAGCACATCTTCTCCTTCAGAAGCATCCACATCAGTGTCCGCCGCGACGGACAATTCCGAGATCAGGCTCGCGACCGCGCTTGTTTCCAGCCATGGCGCTAGACAAGCCCTGGCAAGTCTACAGTCCTTCTTTAGCCGATTCATGGATTTGCGGCTTGGTGTGCGAGAAATTGCAGGAGGGCACGAGGGCAGCTCGTCGAAAGATTACCTGAAAGCGGCGCAATACAGCAGCTTTGGGGTATCAAAAATCACGGGTCAAACCTCCACCAGTAGCAGTAAGAGATCTCGACAGACGGATGGTGATGGTGATGGCTCCGGAGAATCACCGGGGGAGGGACCCGGGCCAAAGCGCCTAATGCCGGACCCAGCGGAGAAGGTGAAGATTGCATGCCCGTTTATGAAAAACTCCCCGGAAAAGTTTTCGGCATGGAGAACTTGCGTTGGTCCTGGCTTCGATGGATGAACAGAATGAAGTAGGTTTGTCGATATCCTATAGCAGGCATACAGAGCGCTTGGCTAACCAAGAAAATCACCGACAGGGAGCACCTCAAAAGGAGACATTTCAAAGAACACACCTGCGAAAGATGCGGTGACCTCTTCGGATCCAAGAAAGCGCTGCAAAACCACCAGCGATTGCATCCTCAAAGACGCCCCAGTTGAAGAAGGCTTTCTGACGTCAACTCAGTGGGATGAAATTACTCGGAAGCGTAGTCGATATTCCGTTGAAGAAAGATGGAAAGAGATTTATCTCATCTTGTTCCCAGATACCCCGCCTCTCGCAATCCCAAGTCCCTGTAAGCAACACATGCACTGAGTCTCTCGATGCCGCGAGATAACTGACGCGGCTTTTTCAGACTTTGACACGTTGGATGTCACAAACAATGATGCGGCAATGTTCGATCCTGAAGAATACGAGGAGTACCTGAAAACTCACCTGCCATCCAGAGTGCTCATGAGGTTACAGGAAGAGCTGGCCGTGTTCTCAGAGGCGATTAAAGCGCAGTTGGCTGTCATTGTTCAAGAAGAATCTTCGGAAACCTTGAAAGCTTACGTACGCCAGAAGAGCGAAGGAAGAAATGAGGTCTTGTCCGAGTCGACAAATCCACTGCCAGACTTACCAGTACCTGACGAAGATTTCTTTCGAGGTATCAACATGTTCGGTGATGAGCATCTGTTCGATCTTGGCTTTCTGAATGGAGATGGCGAGTGTCAGACAGGAAATGGAAAAGGCAAAGAACCTGCCGACTCAGGATATGGGAGCCTGAATTGAAGTTCAGGGTATCGAAGTTACATATTGACTATTAATGCCGTCCCAATTTCCCTAGTCATCAGCACCGTCGCCTTGGGGGCGGGGGAAGGTTGTGCTTGAAGTCATAATATTTCACATCAGTCTTCTGACGTTTGTCTCGAAAATCATGTTGCGAGTGTAATGTTCCGAGCCACATAATGGCACTTTCATGATGATTTGGATTTCTTGCTTGCCAAAAGCCGTCAGACTTCGTTGGGCCACAATATTTAGGCGAGCTTGGAGTAGAAGAGCAGGAGGTTGCTCCACTCTGCATCTAGCAAATTAGCTCAAGCCAACGCAGCCGCGGTCTACGCATTTGCGCATTTTCATTTCGCAAGATCGCGAGTTATGATTGGCTTTTATATTTAGCGGGAATACTAGAAAGATTGATCTTCACGCAAAAATTCAATTTCACATCGTCATATCCGCCTGAAAGCATCGCTTACCCGCCCGAAATGGGCGACACAACCGCACCACCATGTGCTCTCGAATTTTTAAAGAATAAGAACTCCGAAACAGAAGTATACACTCATGAGTCTACGGAACTTACTGCTCCAGGACACCAGGGAATCACCGACTGGCAGACTGTGTTGCAAGCCCTAGAGATTGCCCGTGACAGCCCTCACGGTGCCTCAGACCCGACCATCGTCTCCATTTTGGAGACGGCAATAGGGCAGGTTTGGGCGAAAGTTTCCACGGAGCCAGATTCCTATATTCTGGGTCGAGATGAATTCGCCGTTTTTAACTACTTTCAGCATCGCTTTACCGGAAATAAGATCGCGATGGCTGCGCGACTGCGCTACTGGAAGAGTGTGAGAGATGCACCATCCCCTGGAACGTGCTCGGAATCCTCCATGACCGAACCATCTGTCAGCACGGAATCAAGTATCATGGCAACGATTTCTTCTAGCGAAAGCATTCAAGCCATCGTCGACGGACTATTATCCTTCTTCAACAAATACATCGACTACAGGCTTGGCATCATAGAGGCTCAGCAGCGTGGACGCACTCCATCTGGAGGTTCCCGTCCTCCACAGGGAGCGAATCAACCCACAGAATCCCAAGGTCGGAGCTTCGAGAGAAAAGGAAAAGCAAAAGCAAAAGGCAAAAGAGCGCTCCAGACGAATGATGGTTCCGACGCGTCAGGTGAAGCCCCAGACGACGACGTGCCCGAGGCCAAACGGAACAAAGCAGACCAGCCAAAGATTGCTTGCCCCTACATGAAGCGGTTTCCCGCGGAAATTGGTACATGGAGGACATGCGTTGGCCCTGGATTTGATGGTATGCATCGAGTGAAGTCAGTATCTTGTCGATTAGTCTATCATCCATTGAAAACGTTGCTGATGGCTATTCGACAGGGAGCACCTCAAGCGAAGACACTTCAAGGAAAACAGCTGCCAACGCTGTGGATTGCATCTCGAATCTTATCAGACACTCCAGGAGCACTTGAGATCACTTGATAATATCTGTCCCGTCAGAGAGATTCAGCCACAGATGGGATTTATGACCCAGATGCAGTGGGAAATGATCAGCAAGAAGCGCCAACGACACACAACACCGTTGCTTGCGCGCTGGAAAGAGTTTTACCTCATCCTTTTCCCCGATGCAGACGAAGATTCAATACCTAGTCCATGTGAGTTCGCGTCCATTAAGAGGACGTTCACAATCATCAATACTGACCATAATTTCGGACATTTAGACTTCGAGGCTTGTGACACTCCGGAGGCCTTCTCAAACGTTTTCAATCCACTGGAATACGAGGGTTTCTTGAAGAAGCATCTGCCAGGACGAATTCTCGTCAACCTGAACCGTGAATTCCAAATCATTTCGGATCATGCAAAGGCCAAGATAGCAGATATGATACAAGAAGAATCGTTGGAAGTTTTGAAGGCTTACGTCCTTCAGAAAAGTGAAAGTTCATCGCAGAAGTTGGATAAGACGGCAAAACCATCCGACGTGGGGTCAACAGATCTTGAGGTGTCCTGTAGTGGTCTCTTTGATACTATCGAGAGATTCGAGGAAGAAGGGAACGATACGTTCGACTTTTCTTTCTTGGAGTCATACTGTCAGCACACAGACAAAGGAGAAATATTTGAACACGCAGCCGCAGACCAAGCATCATCAGTCGTATGACTGCGTCTGATTCAATAACAATAATTTTTAAGACGCAACGCCATGTGGTGCCCCCTAGAAATCATGACGTATTCAAGCTCCCATTGAAAGACTTTTCAGTCAGGGTATTGATCATCCCTGTTGGTTCTAAAGGATGCAAAAACAATATGTTGTATTAAGCTCTCTATCTCAGCATTGAAGGAGTGATGCTGCGCATGTGCGTGATGCATGACAAGCCCTGCAAATGCGCGAACCCGAATCATGTTCGATGGCTCGAAATGTGCTTGTTCTATAATTAGGATTAATCAACTAACCCCATCCGCAACGAACTCCATCCAAACGTCCAATTGCGTCGTCATGGCTACAACCATCCGGCATGACCTCTCCGCGGAACAGAAAGTCTCGGGAGACCGCGGCGTTGCATAACTCGAATCGAATCGGGACCATGGCGGTGATGATCATCGATAGATGTAGTCGTTGGTAGAAGAAGAGTCGGGCTGAGTATGTAGGTCGCCGGCCTCTGGGTATATCCGTCCATGAATCGTGGTGCAAATAATATCGTAGAATATGAAGAAACTTCCAAACCGTCAACGTCGTACCCTCGTAGTACCCTTAAACCTCAGCCATCCCAAACCATGAGCCCTTCTGGGATGCGTAATAGCTTCCGCCCATCATGTCGGTCTAAGGCATGATTCCGGCGAATATCGTCGCGCCGGCCATAGCGGCTAGGAGGCTGAACTTGAAGTCCGATTGACGGCCGGCGGCGTTGACAGGGGACGCGGTTGAGATCGGGCTGACCGTGGCAGGCGGATTCCATGGGTTTCCTCCACCACCTTGCGTCGCTGAGGCAGACGAGCCTCCAGCACCACCAGAGCCTGATGCGCTTGCGGTCGCAGTTGCCAACGTAGATCCAATGCCAGAGGGAGAGGACATCGCCGAAACGAAAGAGCCAGAGACGGTTTGGCCGCCTGCACCTGCCCCAGTGCAACCACAAACTACGTAATTGTTAGTGTTGACTCAACAAGCGACTGAGATAGATAATGGTAGAGCTTGTCTTCGACCGTGACATGGATTAGGGGTTTCTGATTCGGACACAAAATAGAGCGCGACTTACCAGACGAGGCACCGTTGATGACAGCCTGGAAGGACGCGGCGGGACAACCGGTCGCGACACAAGGCTCAATGGCAGCATACAGCGCCGCTTCCTTCCCACATTGGCATCCAAAGTCGAGGCTATCGCAGCCAACATACGACGCGCCCTCGAGGAAACAGCTCTGCGCACAGGAAGGGATCGCGGTGACGGCAACGCTCGCGCAGTTCTCCGCCGCGGCCGCACCGCTCGCCAGGAACACCACACCGGCGACGAGTCCAACAATGTTCTTCATGATGTATTCTTTTCTCTTCTCTTGTATCCCAAGAAGAGATGGTTAAGCGATTGTGATAGAGACTGAATTGGGAGATGGTGAAACGAGAAACGCTTCAAGGGGTCGTTGTGAGCATGAAGATGCAGCGTCCAATTCGTTCTGGGAGGAGACGGGGGGAGCTGGGTGCATGCAGGAGGTGAAAAGGTGACAAGCTTTCTCTTCGAATGGATAGAAACCTCACGTAGAAAGAGGGTAGGAGTGGGAACGGGGAGGTCAAGGGTAGTCACGTTATTTTGTTTGCTTGGGTCGTTGCTTGGACATGACTGGAGCTTGGGGTCACAAATGATCGCCCGCTTTCTCAGCTGCTCCTCGCAGCAGCCCAACAGCTAGCTTCCTCGGGAGCTATCTCTCTCCTCTGGTAAAGTCGCTTTCACATGTGGTTTTGCCCGACGGCTCTTCGGCATGAGGTCATGCTAATATTGGGAATATCATCACTAATACGACGCCGGTGGAGGGATGTCACCCACACCACCTACACACATCCAAAATTTGGCCGACGATTATGTCCCTCGCCCAGCCATCTTGGCCGTTGCCCACTTTCCCCCGCAGTTACCCCGGCCAGCTGGGGTCGGGGTTGCCTTCCGATACGGGGCAAGACGCGGGGGAAGCGACAGGGGTGGCCGTGGACGGTGTGGTGCTGATCTCTGGACCTGGCGCTACCGCAGGTGTTGTTTTCGTTAAGCTTTTTGGGCGGGAACGAATCGTTTGTCTGATGTGGGTGCGGGTTGGGCGAGCTGTTGGACGGTGCTCATGTCGGGTTAAAGACGCATCGAGCTATTGAGACCGGGGTTATTGGTGAGTTGGAGGGAACACAACCCTGACGATGTGATTTGTCGTGCAGGTGATAGGATGGCTAAGCCCACATTGAATGGACCGAGGCTGGGCACAGGCACGCGACAAACATTTGATAAGGCTCTCGTTGGACTGAGAGCTCGTATTGAAGGTTGGTGGTGGTGGGAGGAAGAGGAGGATTGAGAGACAGGCTGACCGGTGTCTTGCGGTGGCGAGCCAATCATTTCTCCGCAATTGCTTTCGCGCCTCAAACCAGCTTACAGCTCTTGAGCTGGGCCAACGGTAGCGTTGATTAGTTGGACGGTGTTAGTCTTAGCCTTTGGAAGAGCCGGTTGGAGCAAGCCAATGAGATGCATCATTCCACGAGGAGCTAGTCATGGTTCGTAAGACACTATCGTAGTGCCGAGGCCAGGACCCATCGGTTGGACAAGAGGTCGATATAAGAACAGACACGATTCAGTTCAAAATGTCCAGTCAGGAATGAGTCTTGGACTTTCTTGCAAGCCACATTGCGTCCGGCAACATCCTTCCAACTTGTCCGTCATGAAACGATCGCTGCCCGATGATGGTTCGTCTCGTGTTTGCACTGCCCATGAGGGATTTACATAGATACCCAGGACCTTGTAGCGGAGATTGCGACTTTCTTGATTCAAATACTTACTTGTTTTTGACGCGATTCTGGAACTGGCGGAAGTTGTGCCCCCGGGGCGGATTTGTTTGACGCTTTGATATGTGACGTCGCTAAATTGCTTCTACACCAACTCCGTTCGTCACCCTGAAGACGCATCATAGGGTGGCAAGTAAGAAGACTAAGCGAAATAGCCTTCAGAAATTAAAACAGCAGGTTCTAGTCGAATCCAGATTCATTACATCGCCGGCAAATTATCGAAAGCCGAACAACATATTCATGGCCTACGCGAAAGGAAAGATCTTGCGACCGCGCCGGTTATGTTTTTACAGATGCGCATCCTTCCCGCAGCCGCCCATTGGATGCCATGCATGTTGGCAAGTTCAAAGTGTTCAGTTCCATCTGCCACCTCGGTAAGACTCATGGGAACCGGCTTCCACTTTCCCCGCTGGGACAAACGAGTATCCTTTCAGCATTGATCTTCTAGTTTTCAGCAATTTTTGGGTTACGAGATGCCGTAGAGATCTCGGAAGACACCAATTCTGACTACTCAGGGTCTGCCAAGCTTCAACTATCACGTCCTACCTTACCTTAGGAATGGAGGTCCTGTTCGCGTCAATTTTGGCTGAATGCGCTCGTCGATACTTAGATCTCGTTGTAAAAATGAACAACCTCTTCCTAGTTGATGAGATGACTTTTGGGCTTGAACCGCGCCATAAGGAAGCGTTTGAGGAGATGGAACCCCGCTGCAGCATATGACAAGGTGCCCTACTACTTTACACCCAGAAGGTTCTGTCGCGACGATTTCAAGGAACTGAGAAAGATGGCCAGTATCGCAATAATACGGAATTCTCCTGCCCT
This sequence comes from Colletotrichum sp. SAR 10_99, assembly GCA_028654355.1. Taxonomy (NCBI): domain Eukaryota; kingdom Fungi; phylum Ascomycota; class Sordariomycetes; order Glomerellales; family Glomerellaceae; genus Colletotrichum; species Colletotrichum sp. SAR 10_99. Next base: position 8,391 of record JAQIUT010000155.1, read on the forward strand.
ATGCATCGACGCTAGCGATGCCGCACAAACGGCCCCAGTTGCATCTAATTGTCCCGGCTTTAAAATTCAGATAGCGGTACCGATCCGTTTTGAAGATTCCTTGTTAGAAAAATCCCTCACCTAATATGTATAGTCCAGAAGAGGCTTTCCTTAAATGTGATACACAGTAGTCCTGGTGTCGCACCACGGAGTTGTCCTGGTGTTACTTTGATGGAAACAGCTCTCAGTACCGGCTCTTGGAAGCAACCCGACTATCGCCGCCCGTGTCCAACACAAGTGATCTCAATGAAGTTATCTGAATCATCAAGATGGTCAGTAGAGGACGGGTGTATATGCAGGGTCAAAAGTCTGAATGTGTTGCTATGCTTTCAACGTCTAGCTTGGTAGGAAGGAGGTGATCACAGACGCGAAAAGAGACTAATGACTTATAATACTAGTGTGATCTATATAGAGCTTTTGGAGAGCTTACCATTGTCAAGTCTGTTGGTCATTGGTGTAGGTATGCGTTGAACATGTCTATCCTGGCGTTTCAAAATTCCCCTCATGTCTATTTATTGCTTTTGAAGATTTAGGCAGACCTGGAAGCTGCGCGGGGGTGTAGCTCATTGATATAGTCGGCTTCTCAGTCATAACTTTAGGCGACCTAGGTCATGAATTTGTGCAAGAGAATCACAGTCAATCTTAGGGTCGCCCTGTTGTAGTCATCAGTCGGTTAAATGATTCCTGTGATGCGATACCTCGCTTAGCGTCGATGTCTGCCTACCGAAATACGCCAGAGCTCCGGAATGCTGATAAGTTCGCGCTAGGAATCCTTTTCCGCCAAAATCAAGCTTTAGCGTTTATATGCACAGATAGGGACTTCGGTCATTAATTAATCCAATTTCCGGATGAGCTCATTCATGGCTGCCTCCTGAAAATGGGGAATCCCTTCCTTCAGCTTCAATCCTTCTCTTTCTGAGGTATAATGGACCGTGGTTATCGAAGTACACGCACCAGGACGAAAATTTGACGCAGAAAGAGGACGCGCCGGAGCCACATCGAATATCCCCTGACCACGCATACATCTTTGAGTATCACCGAATCGCAACCGCATACGCCTTATCGAAATGGTGTCTTTCACCGCTTTCGGTGGCGTGGTTGTTCTGTACTGGGTTTGCTTGGCCATCTATCGTCTCTACTTAAGCCCTTTGGCGAAGGTTCCAGGTCCCAAAATTGCTGGTAAGTCCCACGTCATATCAGGACCTCAATCAGTAATGGAGGTTTAACTCAGTGACTTATGTTGCGAATAGCTCTCACGTCGTGGTACGCTGCTTACCATGATATCTGGCGCGGCGGCCAATATGTCTGGGTCATCGAGGATATGCATCGGCAGTATGGACCGGTCGTCAGAACCATGCCTGACGTAGTGCACGTCAATGATCCCAGCTTCGTTGATAAACTATATCCTGCTCAGTCTCCCAGAGCCCGGCGCGAGAGGGCAGAGACGGTCCTTGGGTTCTTCGGACAGACCTTCTCGGTCTTGCCGACTCGCGATCACGACTTGCATCGCCGCCGCCGCGCGGTCTTAAGCCGCTTCTTCTCCAAGGAAAACGTACGAAGGCTGGCGCCGATCATCAATGAAACCCTAGGCGATCTACTGCGGCGGATGGAAGGGTGGTCTAGAACCGACGAACCAATTGACTTCAACCCGGCAAGCCGAGCTGCAACGAAAGATGTCATTCAGTCGTATGCTCTAGGCGAGGGCGAAAAGTGCTTGCTCATGGAGGATTGCAACGCTGCGTTTTTCGAGGTATTGACGCCAGGTAGGATGACACATCTCAGTGTGCATTTCCACACCATCGCCATGGCTTTCCAGAGTCTGCCCCCAAAGATTCTTGTGATCTTGGCCCCATATATCCAAGCATTCGTCGCCTTTGTCGAGGTAGGTGCCACAGCTCTTTATGCGAACAGATTGTGGTTTTAGCGAATACTCATGCAGCGTAGGATCTTACCGTCAAGATTGAAACCATCCGAGGCTCAAAGGATGATTATGAGGGGAAGACGATATTCCACGAGATTATGGAGAGCGATATTCCCGAGTCAGAGAAGTCCACGCCGCGACTGGTAGACGAAGCCATGGTGCTGGCGATCGCAGGATCCGACACCACAGCCATGACTCTATCGGCCCTTGTTTTCCATATCTTGAGTGACGAGTCCATATTTTTGCGAATCAGAAAAGAGCTGGAATCCGTCATGCCAGATGCGAATCAGCCTCCGGATCCAGTCAAGCTCGACAGCCTTTCTTACCTGAACGCAACAATCGAGGAGGCTCTGCGCATGTATCCCAGTGCTACGCATCGTCAGGACCGTGTGGCTCCCGACGAAGACTTGATATTTGAGTACGCCGATGGACGAACTCTAGTGCTCCCAGCTGGCACAATGGTGGGAATGACGGCACCGCTTCTGAACAAACATCCCGCCTGGTTTACTGAGCCCCGCGTCTTTAACCCGGATCGATATATTGAAGACCCCAAACTCTTCAAGAAGCACCTCACATTTGGCAAGGGCGGACGTCAATGCTTAGGTATGAATCTTGCGTATCAAGAGTTGCAGACATTTACGGCAGGAATCTTCCGCAAGTATGGGATATATGACCCGAAGGTTAAATCGCAAGAAGGTCCGACATTGGAACTATTCGAGACCGTAATCGACGACATCCGCATGCACGCAGACTTTGTCACGCCAGGCCTCCGACCTGGAAGCAAGGGAGTTCGGCTTAGAATACGTCATGACTAGGAGCTCATCGCAGAGAAGACACTCGCTTAATAGTCTCGTAGAAGTAGTGGTGTTATCATGCAAACTGCTTTTTCGGGTACGCTCAAGATGTCATATAGCTCTTAAGCGAAATGAATACCAGTTTTCTGGTCATCTATTGTAAAGAAGGATATTCGTCTCTGCAAGACGCAGTGACGTTGGGTTGAGCTCAACTCGTAGAATGGTTCTACACATGACAACATTTCCAGCTAGGTCTTGTCGTGTTGCTTGATACAGTAAACGACATTGAGTCAGATTTAGATACCCGTTCTGAGTCCACCCGTGCCTGCGGGGGTAAAGAAACCTGAATCATTCAATGCGTTTCCAGTACTAAAATGATAGACTGGCGCCGAGCCCGCGGGAAGTCCGGTACGGCTTGAAGCGCAGGCACCGTCGGCGGATGCCCTAGGGTTGCAGGAGCTGTAAGAGCTAGTTGGATGCAGCACCTAAAATAACAAGGCTTAGGGTTATCCGCTGTCTCGGGATGCGATGTCTCGGGGCTGCATTCGAATCAACTAATGGTAGCTAACTAGGGCTAGAGGCGTCTGACGAAATGGACGTCTTTTAACCTGGTTCAAAATCGATGCATGGAATATGTTGCGATCGCTTGTGGCGTCCATAGACTTCCGTGATATAAGTCATCCGTGTAACCCCGAAGACGCAGGCTCAGCCCGATCCTTCTCGATAACGTGGAGGTCCAGACCATTCCACCGGTCGCTCTTGCATATCAGACGTCAGGTCAGCCGATATGCAAGCCTCCTCATGTGGCAATGTCAACCAAGTCTGAAAATGTCGTTGATCAGCAGGGGCAATGAGCAAGCCTAGGCCTTCTAGCGACTTACGACCCTGCTTATCAGACAGACTTAGGCAACAATGTCTTAGTCTATGGCCCTTTGAAGCGTCACCGCATGGTTTCTGTTGGCTGCACTTCATTTGCAGAGGGTCATAGTTAGTTCATTTGCTGAGGGTCATAGTTTCCCTCCTCTAATGGCCCCCAACAAATCCGTTTTGTCTTTAATATCAAGGCTCAGCTCGCATGTTTTGGCGAGCGAAACGGCGAGAACATAGGCCCCGAACATTCAAAGCCCTTGTTCTGGGTGCGAATTTCTCCCGCAGTTTCGTGGAGTCACAGAAAGAGATCACAGTCGTAAGACGACTGGACAAAATCCTCCGCAGTATCATTTTGTATTTTTCCCGGTATGCGCGCGCATCGAGTCTCCTTGCCCAGCTGATGACCCATCTCGAGATCAATGAGCACTGACCTTGAGAGCCATCAATATGAGATCTTACAAGTTTGGGTTGCCCAATCAGAAGAAGAGCACACACCGCCAGACGTAACAGCCACTGTCTCAGTGTCTTGACTTACAATAGGCGGATGCAGATATTTAACAATAACCCTCAGCCAGGATGTGCTCCGCAGCCGCCCTACTGCAGGCTTATCTCCCGAGTGATTGGTCTTCTTCTGAATCCCATGCATCGGTGACGTTGAGCAGCAGAGGTAGCGCATCCACACCGTACCGTCGCCGTGGGCTGGAACTCGGGGGCCCCGATATCTCCATGCACCTTAAATTCCGACATATGATGCTTTCCTAGCGTCACAGCCGGTATTCACTCCGGTAGGTCCGGAGCAGCAAACCTCGTGCAGGAAGTGGACACAGTCTTTCGGAAGAACCCTCGGAGATTTTGTGTCTCGTGTAATGTTGAAAATTTGGCACTGCACTGGAATCTGGACCTAATGTAAGGTCGATGATAGGACTCGGTAACGGCCGAGCCTAGGAAATTTGTGATATCAGACCACTACGCGTCTCACTGCGAAGTATTGCAGGCTCCAGAACACAGAGTCACACTTCCAGATATTATTCAACCTCCATGCGGCAGAATGTTTTCGCTGAAGCCTTGCCCCGTTCCATGACGGTCGAGTATATCCATGCCGGAGGTTGAGTTCAGGGTTTGCCACCCTAAATGCAAGCTACCCGAAACGTTCGCAAGTAGTGATGCCTCATGATCCTGCGGAACTTCCGAGTCGTCACCGTCCATTCGGAAAGCTGCTGGCGTTTTACGACTGCACAGCTCGGAACTACAGAAATCTCGCTGCCTGGCTCTGGAAATCTGCATCCGCTGCAGACAAATAAACTGACTCGAGTGCGATGATGTCTCGGGTCCTGTTTGTCTCGGGCTCCACTATCCAGCTTGATAGTGCAGGGCGACCATGATCTCAAGACGCTTCCTTCCAAAGTCTCGGGCTAAGCATATTCGACAGACTGCGGACTGATGGGTGCCGCATGGAAGCGGTGTCATCGACCATGATGGCTACGGCACACTGCCGGCAGGATCAAATAGCAAGGAGCAACTAGAGGAATGATGATATGAGCTGAAAACCTTCAAAGGACGAGTCAATCTATGCCGTGTCACTGACGTTCCTGACAGCTCGTTACCTGCCTCATCATGAAGACCTATATATCATTACTCATGAGCAGAAAGTATGCTTCGGCTCATACTTGCTGTGACATAGCACACCCCTTCACTCTCAACGTGAGCGACTGTGTGCCTGGAGCTACTTTTCTTACTGTAACAAACGAAAACTTGGAAATGGATCGTTATCCTTGCGTCAACAGATACAAACCTGGCGTTGACTGTCCAGCCTGGGTCTACGTATACGGCGCAAGATGCGAAGACTGTGTGAGTGTGAGTTCTATCAGGGTCGGCAAAACTACAGAAAACTGACTCAGGTCTGTAGTATGATCGATGACATTGCGAGTTATCATTCATAATGGGTTCGAATGTTGGAAACTTGTGGGAAGCGCAAGTGGACGGAATGAAAGAAGTGAGATTACTGGCAACGAATGATGATTATGCTATGCAGTCGAGTTCGTTTAGAAGAAGACTGGATTTGCGCCAGGGTTGGTATTTGGGGACAGAGACGCGCCTGCATGACGGGATGATACATTGCAGCCGAGTTGCAAACTTGATCTCAGTTATGATTTGGGATGGATCATGAACTCCGATCGAAGATCTATGTGGCTTCCTACAGGATATAGACCAACAGAAATGACCACAAAGAGACGCACTATCTTCATTCTCCATTGATTGGGCTTGCAATCAAGTCTTGGAACGCAATTATCCAATAAGGAGCGTGCATCAGCGATCCTGAGTGGTGCATGAAATGTTGCCAAACATCGGAGTTACCAATACTTGACATCGAAATGACTACTAAAATTTGCAGATCAGGAATACGAAAGCCATTCAGCATTCCGGCTTTCAGAGCATCAAAGACCAAGCGACTAGAAGAGGGCGTCAAAAGATATAAGAGGCGGAATAGGGAGGCAATCATGAGTCCATGACGTGAAGCTTGGAAACTTGTGATGAGTAGGGCAATCTTCAAGTAACCTGCAGGAGGCCCTACCACCATAATGCTAAAGGAACATTTCGACTGAGACTCGCCAAAAACGTCCTAAACTAAGACTCGTTCTCTAGGTGACCAGTGTCTCGGATTCCGCATACCATTCTCAACTTCTGATGTAGATCCAGCTCTCATGAGACCGTTCCTTTTGGGTTGTCCACAATGATACCAACGCTTTGTTTGAATCTAAGCAACCACTCAGCATTATCTGCAGGCGTTTGGTTCCAAGGGTCGTCTCTGTATTAATAGGATAGTTGTTAGCCCAGAGTCCCCAATACAGAGCAGAGTTGGCATTGCTTGAGGCAAGTGCAGCAGATGATTTCCACAGGCAAAACTGACTCGTTAAACCACATCCACCTCGCCTGATACCGAAGCTCATCGTCAGTAGGCACGTGTCTATTCGGGTTGTTGTGTGACATGGTTGCCCCGACAAACCGAGAGAGGCCGGCGGCGAGACGTGTATAGCTGTTGTGGTCGTTGAGCAGGAACGGTACGTGAATATCTTGTCGTATCTCGGTATTACCGCTTGTGTTCACAATCGTGAAGGCTGGCCATCGGTCCATATTGATGTCCTTTGCGTCCACATTGGAAGAGGGGACGCTGGTCGGCGTGGATGTTGAAGTTCCAGCAGTTGCTTGCGATATATCCTGCTTTGTGAGCGACGGACCTGCTGCTTCCGCCGCCATCGCGGCCGCTCCCTCGTGAATATGGGTGCCAACTGTTTCCTCCGGAAACGAAGTAACGTACGCAGTTGCATCGAGGCTTGTATTGATAGCATCAGTCTCAACACTGTTGCTGGAAAGCTGTCTGACCCTTTCGCGGAACGGTTCAATCCACAGCTTCGACCCTCGTACAACTCGAAACAGGAATTCAGCGCAGTATTTCGACGGTTTGGGCGAACAAGCCTCGGCGCGTTGGAGGATACTTGCGGCTTCCTCCTGAAGCTGGTCGTCAGACATGACAGCCCGTTGGTTGTTATTCGTCAAGATGATACGGCGTAACTCCAACTCCAGGCGGCATTGGTCGAATATGCTCCACTTCCCAGTAATCTTTAGCTGGGTTAGGCGTGACTTGGCAAACTGTTGGAGTGGCATCAGGCGAGCTTCTTTTGCCGTTTCAGAGCACAGAAAGACGTCTCGCAACCAGGATGGTGTCGATGAGGCAGGTTGAGTAGATATCACATCTGCGCCGAGTATTATCGAGCAGGCTTCATGATGGAGTTGCTGGTCTGAAGGCAGACAGCCGTCTTTAGCCAGACACCCTTGGATGGAGTACTCCAGTTCTAACTTGAGAAGTTCGTACGCGCTGGTGGGTGTGTCTGATGACCCTCGTACGGATGAGATCGGCCATACAGTGCTTCGCTCATAGTGTATCAGATCTGAGGCGGGAGGTCAACATGTTGGAAAGGGGTTACGCAAGCAATTGAACGGTAGCTAACTCACAAGGAGGCATGTCGTTCTCCACGGTATCAGCAACCTCGGGGTCGAAACCCCAGTCTCCTTTCCAGTCTGCCATGGCCTTTCCCGCCTTGAAGTGATCGGCCAGGTGGTCGCTTCGGCTGGCCCAAGGTTCCAGGGTGGTGTTGCAAAACCCACATCGTGACCGTATCTCTCGACCGACAGCCTTCCATTGCTCCATTGGCCAGGGTGAAAAGGTTGTTTCGTGGACGAGTTTAAGATGTTGGCTAAGGTGATCTTTGCGGCGAAAGGTGCGGAACAAAGGCTCTCTTTCATGACACAGGGAGTGATGATGTGTTTCTCGGTGCTGCTGATCGGGCTCTGGGGCACCACAGTAGACGCAAGCTTGCACGCCCAGGTCGGGATGCAGCTCAGTAGGACCCAGCGGCGAGCAGACCCATTGATCGAGACAGATATGCACCGTTTTCTCGTGACGATGCCAATCGTACTTCGTTTTGAAAGATTCGATGCAGAATGTACACTGATACCTGTGGTAGGTCTGAAGCAAGTCGTTACTGTGCAAGGGTTGTCGCCTAGACAGCTTCTTCCGTCTTCTTCGAACATTATTCTGGAGGTTGGGAAGGTCGAGGAAGCTGCGCGACTGGGATGAGGAACCAGACCCGTAGCTAGAGCGAGAGGCCCCCGCGCTGCTGACCGAGGATGCGTCGCTGGATGAGATTTCAGAGACGCCAAGATAGTACGGAGTAGGTGGGCGTGTGGGAATTGCTGCAGCCATTCGCGAAATGTCGGCTACGTTGGCGGCTTCGTACTCAGGCGGAGAGCTTTGCCATCTTTCAAGTGGATTCATAAGCTCGAACGGAACCGGATTGGCTCGAGGATGAGGGACATCGATGGCCGAAACCGGTGAAGAGATGTCCTCGGACCATTTCCATGCGCGCGGTGCTGACGGCCCCGGTTGGGCCCTGAACTTGTAACGCCGCCGAGCGTTGGAAAGCCAATTAGTCAGTTGCAGTTTGGTCAGCCCTGTCTCGGCCTGGAGCATTTCAATGTCCTCGGGAGTGGCATATGGATATGAGTTGTGGTCTGCCAACCATCGACGTAATGTCCGAACTGATTCTAGAGAGAAGCGATTGGAAATCCTTGTGGACTTGGTTGTAACATCCAGATGTTGATGCCCAGACTCAGCGCCTATGGCCGTTGCGGAAGTCTCTGAGGAAAGAGAATTTGCGACACCTGTACAGCGGCCTGCATGGAGATTGGGCTGTTGTTGAGGTGAGGTTTCATCGCCTGATGCATCATGTGCAGTCTCTCCTTGTAAGATGGAGGCTTCATAGGGACTAGCCGCAGATACGTCCTCAAAATAACTGAGGTTGAAAAATTCATTCAGATCGAGGTCGGCGTCCATCATTGCCGGACCCGGGGCTCATCTGATAGAATTGCAGAGAGAATGGGTTTCACGTGTGACGTGTCTGACCCAAAGTGACCTGACACGAGTTTCAGTCAGAAGAGTGAATGGCAACAACTTACAAACTTACAGTAGGCAGTTTGTTCAATCCGGTAGGCGGGATACCTCAGACATGCGATGCGGAGCCACCAAAGCTGCCAAAGTTGCTGTCGTGGTTCTTCGCTGTTTCCAACAGAAGTGGGGCTCAACTCTAGACTGACACGAAGGGCGTAAGGCGTGACAGAGAAAGTATCCTACCGGCTCGGTTCTGGCCTGCAGCCCCACTCCCCACCCGGAAACTCCAGGATGGTGGGGTTGGAGACATTGACATTCACCCCATTGTACAAGTTTTACATGCTGTTTTGCTCAGCAATTTTGTTTCCACAGTCGATGTATCCACCGAAAGGTTTGTCATACTCGTTTGCCCGCTGCATCGCCCTCCCAGGGTCGGATGCCAGGATATTTGTAAGAAATGCTTCCGCCCTATGTACTGTTGATGAATTCAGACAATTTCAATGAAAGACTTTGGCTTAAATGGTATCTCCGGGCTCAAAAAGAGAAAAGAAAGAGGTATGGGGGCGGAGCGTGGAACGTAGGAATGGCACATCCACATGTCGTAGTCCCATCCGCAAGGCACGCCGATGGCCTAGTGCGAATTGCCACCGACAACGTCTGTCTTCGTGTCATATACTCAAGATAGCCTTCTTCAAATGGATTTATACTTGTTTGAATAGTATCATTCGAGATTTGTAAAACTACATTCACCTTAATCTTTTTTCCACACCTCAATCTTCATTCCTCTTCGACCTCTCTGTGCCTTCATCTTTCCACCACGTCTATCCGTCGAGTCGCTATCGCTGCTGTAAGTTGACAATTGACATATTTAGGATTCGGATCCCCGTTTCCATCTTTTTAGAATAAACAAAGCACTGACGATCCAACTTAGGCCACCGGCAATCTTGGACCAGCTATCTTGAACGCACTTCGCTCTTCCAAGCGATTCGATGTCACTGTTTTGACGAGAACAGGATCGTCTCACCAATTTCCCGCCGACGTCAAAGTCAAGTACGTTGACTACGACAATTCTGCTTTGTTGGCTGAAGCTGTTCGTGGCCAAGATGCTGTTGTTTCAACGCTCTCTGTCTTCGGCTCAGATGTGCAGAAGGCATTGGTTGATGCGTCTGTTGCCGCCGGCGTGAAGCGATTCTTGCCGTCGGAGTTCGGTAGCAGCACTTAAAACCCAAGGTCCAGGCAATCCCGATCTTTGGTGCTAAGCTACAGCTTCAGGAATATCTGAGAGCGAAGGCCCAATCCAGCCCGGCATTCACGTACAGTCTTCTCTTTTGTGGTCCCTTCTTGGACTGGGGCTTGTCGACGGGTATGCTGGTTGACATCAAGAAAAAGATCGCCGTGTTGCGAGACGGCGGCAATGTAATATTTGGTGCTTCTCGACTATCTACGGTTGGGCAGGCCGTGGTTGGGGTTTTGTCTCATCCTTCCGAGACTGCCAACAGGACCGTGTACGTCAAGGACATTGATGTCACGCAACGCCAGATCATCGCGGTTGCCAAGGAGATTGATCCTTCGGGCAGTTGGACCATCCAAGAATCTCAAACTGCAATCGAGGAGCAGGAGGCTCTGACTGGTCTCAAATCTGGCCAGGTGGATATTGGAGTGATCTCCAAGTACTTGTTCAGGGCTATATTTGGTGAGGGCTATGGTGGGAAATTCGACAAGGTGGACAATGAACTACTCGGTGTTGAGGGACTCGACGCCAACGGTCTGCGGGATGTTGTTCGATATGTTTTGAACGCATAAATTAGCCATCAGTCGTACCGATAAGAGGAACTCACTTTGCTCGAATTTTAGTTTTGCCATTCGTCAGGGTTTGTTACGTGTCTCTAAACACGTTCGCCTACCCCTTCATGTGCCCTATCAAACCAAGGATGATCATGATTCGCTTAAGTCCATCGCAAGTAAAACCACGGATCATGGATATTAAACCGCCCAGGTAAAAAACCGTATTAGTCAACTATCCTGCTATCCGCGGACTTCTAACAGCGAGAAGGACAACAGAACTGAAGCCAAATCGCAAGCCCAAGCCCAACTTCAGAGCAGCGATAGAGCCGGGGTAGCAATGATCTCTTACTGAAGATCACCCCTATCGCCATCGTCACGTATTTGCCTTTTGTTCTGTAGATATTTTCACTCGGCCTCATCCCCGAACCTTGACCTCTACTCGTCTTGTGAAGACATGGCAATACTATGCCTTTAATCATTGCAAAACGCCATGAACTATCTGGATTGCCTCCCTGGTTACGCCAATTGCGCGAATGCCTCAAGTGGGATCCTGGTTGGCGTTGCTCGGCAATTTAGGCTTATCGTGACTAATTGCCTTTTTCGGCCAGTACGCGAAAGCGCACACCTCGCCCATAGCACGCAAGGGTCTCTCCAAGTGCAAAGGCCAAGAAGGCCCAAGAATATCTTAAGGCCAGAAGAGATATAATATGAAATTGAGATATAAAATCACCTGAAACCGTACCACTTTTGGAATATCTACCAGAGCGGGAAATCATCCGCGGCCCACCAAACATATTCACGATTTTAGTTACTCAAACGACAATGGATACTGGCAATGATGAGAAGAAGCTGGCGACAACGCCTACACCATCGGTCTGCGAAGGTCAAGCCTTGCAGCAACAACAAACTGGAGGCCTTCATCGCCGTGTCGGAGGTCGCCAGATTCAACTGTTTACCATCGGAGGCTCCATCGGCACAGCCCTTTTCATTTCGATCGGAACCGCTCTTTTCAAGGCCGGGCCTGGTAGCCTCCTTCTGTCCTTCTTCACCTACTGCTGCGTTATTGCACTGGTTAACAACTGCATTGCCGAAATGACAGTTTTGATGCCCGTTAGTGGTGGCTTCGTCCGTTTGGCATGCAACTGGGTTGACGAAGCTTTGGGCTTTGCGGCCGGCATCAACTTCTTTCTCTACGAGGCCATTTCGATCCCGTTCGAGATAACCGCCCTCAATTCAATCCTCAAGTTCTGGCGCGATGATATCCCCGTCGCGGCGGTTTGTGCGGCATGCATTGTTATCTATGCGTAAGTTGCTGTCAACTGTGGAGCCACGAGCCCCTGAGTACTCGCTGATTCTTTTATCTAGCGCCTTTAACCTTAGTGCCGTGAAGTACTACAGCGAGTCCGAATTCTGGCTATCGAGCGGGAAGGTCATCTTGATTATCATTCTGACATGCTTCACATTCGTCACAATGGTTGGTGGAAATCCACAACACGATGCCTATGGCTTTCGATACTGGAAAGATCCTGGCGCATTTGCAGAATGGAGGTCCACTGTCAACCTGGGACGTTTTGAAGGCTTTCTCGCCGCTTTATTCTTTGCGCCACTACCGATCGTCGGACCCGAATACATCTCCATGATTGCTGGTGAAGCGATCCTCCCCCGAGTCAACATCAAGAAGGCATTCAAAACCACATACTACCGTCTCGCGTACTTCTTCTTGGGAGGCGCCATCTGTGTGGGAATCGTGGTACCTCACAACGACCCAACATTGAGAGCCATCGTCAACGGCGAAAAGGAAGGTGGCAGCGGTGCTGCTTCTCCGTATGTTATCGCCATGACAAACCTAGGCGTCGGAGCCCTACCTCACCTAGTCAATGCCCTCATCCTCTCGAGCGTCTTTGCGGCCGGTAACACGTACGTGTATTGCGCTAGCCGAAACTTGTATGGACTCGCTCTCGACGGCTATATCCCGAAAGTCATGACCCGGTGCACCAAAAGCGGTGTACCTATCTACTGTCTCGGAGTTACACTGGTCTTTCCCTGCCTATCGTTGTTGCAACTATCGAACAGCGGTGCAACGGTATTGGACTGGTTGGTCAATATTCTGACTAGCGGCGGCCTCGTCAACTTCATTGTCATGTGCATCGTGTACTTACGCTTTTACAAGGCATGCGAGGCTCAAGGCGTAGATCGTACGAATTTGCCCTATCGCGCTTGGTTCCAGCCCTACAGCGCCTGGATAGCCTTATTTATGTTTTGCAGCATCGCGATTTGCAGTGGCTATACGACCTTTATCGGCGACTTCTCAGCTGCCACATTATTTACTAGATACACTATGGTCTTGTTCGCGCCTGCATCGTACTGTGGCTGGAAGCTGATCAAGAGAACGCACATCATTCCAGCCAAGGAGGTGGGTCTGGTCTGGGAACGTCCTGAGATCGACGCGTATGAGGCAAGTCTTGAAGAAGAGAAATCTTCGGTCGTCAGTGCTGTGAGAAATATCCTTTTGGGGGGTTGGAAGAAGGGAGATGAGAAGGACAGGGAATCGCAAGGTTAGAGCTTAGCATCTCTTGGAGTCGTGATACTAAGACTACAATACACAAGACGACGTATCACTTGTCAGTTGTATTTGAGGAGAAATAGAGATGATGGTGAATTTCAGCAATGACATGAAACAGAAAGCTACAACATATTGTGATCCATGGGTGCATGAACAGTGTGCCAGAAATGATTAGCCCCCCTCGTCTTTCATCGACGCGCAAGAGCCGTATATTCATGTCTCGCTGGAGACGGGAAGTAAGTTGAATTAGAGACAGAGGCAGTATAAACCACTACTTATTGTATGCACGTCACCCTTCTGAGCAAGTATCTAGGCGGTAAATACATTCTGTTCACAACCGGTTTCCCATGTTCACATGAACCGCCTTGATGTTGGTGTAAGCGGCAATGCCAGCTTCGCCTAGCTCCCTACCAATGCCTGATTGCTTCACTCCACCGAAAGGAATGCGATAATCAGAATCATTGCTACTGTTGATCCAGACCGCTGTAGATTTCGTCAGTTAATGTTATCTGAGGAGAGAACCAAACTTACTTCCAGACTCGATCTTCTTCGCCAGGTCATGAGCTCGAGTGATATCCCTGGTGAATAGCGCTGCGCCCAGCCCATAGAAAGAATCATTGGCACGGTCAATAGCCTCAATCTCGGTGGAGAAGGAGCTGATTGCGACGCAAGGACCAAAGATCTCCTCTCGGTAAATCTTCATGTGGTCTTTCACGCCGGTGAACACGGTCGGCTCAACGAAGTACCCCTTTCCAGTCGCCGAGGAGTAAGGTTGACCCCCGAGCTTGCACTCGGCACCTTCTGCCTTTCCAGAGGCGATGTATGTCAGGACTCGATCAAATTGAGCCTTGTTAACCTGGGGTCCCTGGAAGGTCTCAGGGCTGAAAGGATCGCCGACCTTCGACGTCTTCTGAACTTCTTGAATGAAAAGATCCACAAACTTATTGTGGATGCTTTCATGCACCAAGATCCGGCTGGTAGCCGTACAGATCTGACCTTGGTTCGCCATCACGCCATAGTGACACCACTTGACGGCTTGCTCAAGCTCCGCATCATCAAAGATGATGGCTGGCGATTTGCCTCCTGTTTCGAGGCTGATGTTTTTGAGGGTAGCGGATGCGAGCTTCATAATCTCGCGGCCGTTCTGAGTTGATCCAGTGAAGGCGATCTTAGCCACATCCTCGTGCGCAGCTAATGCGGCACCTGCGGCGCGGCCATAGCCATTGACGACGTTGATGACTCCGGGCGGAAATCCAGCTTCCTGGATAAGGGTTGCAAAGAGTAGGATGGAAAGAGGTGTCTGCTCTGCTGGCTTTAAAACGACGGTATTTCCAGCAGCGAGTGCGGGGGCGATTTCCCAGCCAGCCATTCCCAGGGGATAGTTCCAAGGGATTATTTGACCACAGACTCCCAGGGGCTCTCGAGAGGTGTACGCGAACTTCTTATCCGTGGTATCAATGACTTTAAATGGTCAGCTTAAAAGCCCGTAGAAACAGATGTTGCCGTACCTTGACCGTGGAGCTTGTCGGCAAAGCCAGCATAGTACCGGAGCACGTCCGTCAGCTCGTCTACATCACCACGTGCAGAGGAAAACCGTTTTCCTGCAATCATTAGCTTTCATGGTCCCAAGTGGTTGAGAGATTTGAGCCTTTCAACATACCGTTATTCCATGTGTCAATGGATGCAAGCGTTTTGGTGTGTTGTTCAGCCAAGTCGGCAAGTCTCAGCATCAGCTTTCCGCGATCCGTGCCAGAAACACCAGCCCAAGGTCCCTTGAGTGCAGCACGCGCCGCATTCACAGCAACGTCTATATCACTAGCACCACCGGCATGAACTCTGGTGATCTGAGATTCATCGCTTGAGGCAAATCAGCTCTGTGACGTGGTTATCCTTCTGAAGGGATGGACTTACATGGGAGTGATAACAGTAATTTCCTCACCAGAGTTGGCTGCAACCCACTCGTTGTTGATGAAAAGACCAAGTGGCTGCGTGTATGTAACGCCATTCGGCGTTGTGATTTCCTGGAAGAGCTTTGTGGTCATTTTGATTATGGATGTTGGAGCTGGATTGATCGTATCAGCGCTACGACTTCTCGGGCACCAAGGATATGTCAAACTCAGTGTCTTTAGACTTTCCTATTGACGGGCTGGAGACTCTGGGCGTCTCCAGAACATCAGATGTCATAGCAGTGGTATCATAAAAGGCTTTCGGGTGGCTTCCAAGAGTGGTAGTAGGTAAAATGCCAAGCCCGCAGTCTCCACCTCGCATGCTGTCCGCTTCGGGAAATATGATGGATTTGATTAGAAATGCAGGAGCGGGAGTTTGTTATCACACTGTCGTGATTACATTGAAATATTCTAAGGGAGGCTCAGTTCTGCCTGTTGTGATAATTACGAACATGCAACAATCATGGCTTAGTGGCGGCTTCAGGTGTACTCCGGACTCTGGGGCCCTGGCTGCACTGATTTCCTGTGTAGATCAGCAGATCCGGGTCTTGACTACTAGACAATGAAGTAATATAATTCTGTATTTGCTGTGAATTACTCAATTCTACCAATGCTAACTCATTTTCCATAACCTGGAGTGACTCAGCCCATCATGATTGACCAGCCTTTCTCTAACATCAAATCTAGCCAAGACATCACCGTCCCCGCATCTCGCAACTCCCAAAGTTCAAGCAGAAGATCTAAGGCTCTTAGGTTTGAGCGGATATGATTTATCGAATACAAGGCTCGAAAACGTTGTGAAACCAGCTCGCGCTCTTCATGATCCTCGGCTGTGAGCTCAGACCCCGCTGTAAGTAGCGGGATTGCTTGCAGATTTGTACAGGAGTGCGTAGGTGGAATAGAGGTCAAAGAACGAACTACTTGAACGGCTTGCCTTCTGATGTTCTCTTCCCGAACTGAAGGATCCTCCTCTGCGTGAAACTCAGTGCTGGATCCGGGAGGCGGTGTTAAGATGGAAGCCATTAGTAAGGTTGGATCAATATGTTGCGTATTAAGGAAGTCATCCATATCGGAAGGATCGGTCAACAACGCATGTCGTTTTGAGATGGCCATGTTGATGAGACCGTGGATCTTGAAGGCTTCTCCAATCGTCACCAAAGCCTCATTGTCACCTTCAGGCTTCCAGCCAAGCAGCATGTTCTCCAAATGGTTTTCTTCCTCGACGTTGCGTATGCCGGTATCACAGACGCGCCTACAGTAGCGACCCACGCTGCTCAGATGGTAATAAACCTCGGTGCAATAACCGCCGATCGGATGATATTCTGAGCCGGTTTGAAGTACGCCCAAGAATAGGTCAACGTTGTCGATGGGGGCCTGCTCCGAACTCGGGACGAGGAAGGCACATGCCATGTCCCAGTAGAGGTAGGCTCCGATGGTGAAACCGAAGACGAATGGGTTCTCCTCAGGCAGTGAGCTGTCAGCTAGCATGATGTCCACCAAGGCGCGTGCACCATAGAGATGCTGGAGACCGAATTGGGTGACGGGCCCTTCAATCCAGGCTGTGAAGAGACCAAGCATCAAGACAGTGAGAAAAACGGGGAACACGTCTTTGGGTGGGTTGGCAATTTCCCGCTGCACGAGCTGAATTGAAATGCCCCGTTCTTCCAGACACCGGGCCATTTGGGATGGATCGAAGAAGTGTTGGTGGGCTGCACTGACGCTCTGCAGCGCGTGGAGTAGGCTGGGAGATGCGTCCAGATGTTCCAAAATGGGGAAAGATAGCGGGTTGATGTCGGGATCGATGACCATGATTTGGCTAGCTTTTTCAAGCCAATATCGAAGAAGAACCTTGTCAGGGGCGTCGTTCCGCAAGTGTGACTTTGCTATCCACGGAGACTCCATCTGCCACGTCCGAAGCCGGGGTGCAGCTTCGCAAACTTGGCCGCGCCTCTGGCAATTGCGGCAGACAGGGAATGTCTCATCACACTTGACTCGGCGACGCTTGCACTCCGTGCACCCAGCGCGACTTCTGTGGTTCTTGGGCCCATTCTCCGCTGAAGATGAGGAACTCGATGAGGAACCGGTACTCCGGGTAGGTGAAGCTGCGGACGAGCGGCGCCGGCGGGGGCACTGTTCGGTTACCTCGGATTTTCTCTGATTTTGAGCGGAAAGTCGAGGGCCTGTGGTGATCTTGAACTTGATTGTCTTCATGATGGTGGCTTTCGGTATGCAATAGATGGCAACAGACAGTTGAGCAAAAAGTCACAGGCTCATGAGGAGTCGCATTTTGAGGAAGGAGAAAGCAACCTAGCGCCGATCACCCAGCTGACTTGTTATCTCGGAATCGCAATGCTATGGAGCGTAATGTTGGTTCACTTCCCCGCATTGTGCCCACCAGCGTATCTCGCGTCTTGCCTCCGCGGCCGTCTCTATCGGATAGGAGAGGGGAGAGATAAAAGATACAAACAGCGCTTCTCAATGGCTCCGCCAGCCAACCGGAAGCCAGAGCTGTCAAGTCTCCACATTCCTGTTCTGGACAATACGCGGGGCAGGGATCCATGGATGGGAATAACGCCACCTTACAGTCTTGATCTTGTGGATTCAAGTCTACTAAGCTGATAGTTGTAGAATAGAATCCTTCATGACGAAAGACTCGGCAAAAATATAGCGGATGTCGCTGAATTCACGCCGTTTTATTGAAACTAAACCAGCGTCACTGGCTTCCCATCCGTTGAGATAAACACAGCCACATTATGAAAATCTTGGCTGAACTCGAAATTGACCTTTGTCCCACGGGTGAAGTAGACGACATCTCCCTTCTTAGCTGTGAATTTGTCCCCGTCTTCGACATCACATTTGATGGTCCCTTCTGTTACGAAAAAGAACTCATCGCAAGGATAGACCAGCGTTGCCTTTCCCTTCTCGTGCGCAGCTCCCGCCACGATCTGACCATCGTCTGATCGGTAGACTACAGACTTCTTCCCGTCGTACTCTGGGAATGGAACCCACTCAAATGAGTTCCAAGCCCCGTGAATTGCATTGGGTTGTGACATTCTTTTCAGTTAATCGTGTTTTCTTGGAGAAGGTGTTAGCTGAAGAGCATCACATTGTGAAAAGCACTCACGCAATAAAGTACGGGTTCTGGGAGATTGATGTTTGGATAGTAACAGTTTCGATGCAGAAAGACGAAATTTTAGGAAATATCCAATCGATATATAATGAGTGATTTTGTAGTCTATGAGTACTGATTCACCCTGGAGGCCCTCATGCATGACACTCGGTCTTGATTTGCCCTGAAAATCATCCCCACACCTTGTATCGGCTGAGCCGTCGTATGAGTGCTGGTTTGAGTAAGGCTAATCTACCATACACAGGCATCGCGTCTGTTCCCGAAATAGTAAAAGTAGTTTGCAGCCCACTTTGAGTATGCGTGCAGACATGCTGCCCATTTATTCCCGTGACCAAAGCCAAGGCCGGATATTATCTACCGGCGGAAAAGATTGCCTGCTCATTTGAAATGCTAAATTTGAGATACCTCGCATATCGGATGATTCTGCCGGTGCGATGAGGGGCTCTCCCCAATGACGCAGCGGAGCGTGGTCAGCTAATCAGCAAAATTGGAAGCTTGTACCACCACAATGTAAGCACGTCTTGTTCAAGTAGTAATCCACATCTCGGGTGCCTTTCAATTACGGTATCTGGAGTTAAGTGCAACACATCAACGCACCCTTCCAGCGGATCCCCAGATTGGGGTATAACCAGGGGTCATGGGGCGGTGCGCGGCCTTTATCGCATGTGAGCGTCAGTCCTCGAGTCTGGGAAATGTCCCATACAGCTTACCCTTTTAACTTTTGTCATTCACCTGAGAGCTCGATATCTTGGAGACCACACGCGGACACGAGCTATCTCTCGTCTCCAAGACCTCAGCCCACGCAGTCACTCAGGAGTCACTTCTTCCGCATCGAAGTTTTACTCTTCTAAGTTCTTACCGTCATGACACAGATCATTCAGGTCGACGCCCTTGTTGTAGGCGCCGGCGTTGGCGGGATCTATGCCACATACCGTCTTGCCGATATGCACATGAACATCCAAACCATTGACATGGCATCGGACGTTGGCGGAACTTGGTACTGGAACCGTTATCCTGGTGCAATGAGCGACACAGAAACCTACCTTTACCGATACTCTTGGGACAAGGACGACCTTCAAACATATCCATGGACGCACCATTATGTTTACCAGCCCGAGATTCTTAAGTATCTGCAACACATCGTCAAAAAGCACGACCTGCGGAAGCACATGAAGTTCAACTGCGAGATGAAGTCAGCGACTTGGGAAAACGTCAGTCATCGCTGGCATGTTACCTGCTCCACTGGAGAGGTCTACCACGCACGATACTTGGTCAATTCCCTCGGCCTCCTCTCGAAGGCCAACTATCCCGACATTCAGGGCCTTTCAAATTTTCAAGGATCGCTGTTACATACCGCGAAGTGGGACGACACCGTTCAACTGGAAGGCAAGCGTGTCGGTATCATCGGCAACGGTTCGACTGGTGTCCAAGTAATGACAGCCATTGCCCCCAAGGTTGGCCATCTTGCTTCGTTTCAGCGTCATCCGCAGTACTCTGTGCCCAGTGGCCAAGGCCCAATCGCAGCGGACTACCGCAAGAAGGTCAACGAAGACTACGACAAAATTTGGAACAATGTCTGGTCCTCGACAGTCGGGTTCGGCGTCCCAGAGTCCACGCGCAAGACCATGGAAGCTTCCCCCAAGGAGAGAAAGGAGGCATTCGAAGAGGTCTGGTCAAAGGGTAACGGATTTCGCTTCATGTTCAGCGCCTTTGGCGACCTCACCACCGACGAAGCAGCCAACGAGGAGGCGTGCAGCTTCATTCGCGGCAAGATTGACGAGATCGTGAAGGATCCAGTCAAGGCAAGCGTTCTAAAGCCTAAGGAGCTGTATGCCCGCCGCCCGCTTTGCGACTCTGGGTACTACGAGATCTTTAATCGAGACAACGTCGACGTCATCGACATCCAAGCCAATCCGATTAAGCAAATTACGGATACTGGGATTGAGCTCACCGATGGCAAGATTCATGATATGGACGTCTTGGTCTTCGCCACAGGCTTTGACGCCATTGAGGGAAGTTACTCAAGAGTGTGCATTACCGGCCGGGATGGAAAGACGTTGAAGGACCATTGGAGAGACGGCCTCAAGGCCTACGGATCAATCGCCTGTTCAGGCTTTCCCAACATGTTCTTAATCGCAGGCCCTCAAGGCCCATTCGCCAACTTTCCACCCGTCATCGAAAGCGAGACGAATCTCATCATGTCTCTCATTGAACATGCGGAAGCTCTGGACTCTGGTCGCAAGACCACTCCCAATGGCATTACAAACGGCAAGACCAATGGTACCAATGGAACCTCCAGAACCAGGCCTGTAATCATAGAGGTCTCCGAAGAGGCCGAACAGGATTGGGCAGATTTGTGCGACAGTCTGGTACAAGGATCGGTTTTTCTGAAAAGTCCGTCTTGGATTTTCAGTCGAAATATTCCAGGTCGCAAACCGAACACGAATTTCTACTTCGCGGGTCTCAGATCATACTTGGAATGGGTTAGCAAACAGATATCAGCCGGGTTTCCGGCATTCGCCCGGAGTTGGGATGCATAGTTCCTCCAGAAGGGGGTGCGGTCAATATCTTCCCTTAGACAGTCAAGTGTGCCAGATCAATCCGGTTTCAAATAACACTTCGTTCCGACGATATGACTGATCGACTGTGAGCTCCTTGTCTTGAAGCTGTAAGCAGCTTAAAACATCGATGAAATGCTCCACTGTCTGTGTGACGTTTTTCGCTCGGCACTGAATTCTCCCTAGACGTTACTCCGACACTCATTACAGATTGAGAAGTCTCAGTTTTGCTATTACTCTTCAATCGATTTTAGTAATTCCAGAAATCAAGTTGTAGTAACGCGAATTATTGTGATTTCTCCGTCATAGGTAGACTACCTAGTCTAGGTTATGGTACCATGAGACTCTTAGATCTTGCTGGATCCCGGCAGTTCGAACAGATAATCCTCGGTTAATTTGACCACCTCCCGAGCAAGCCCAAAGCTGTATCCATAACCGCCTGCATTCTGGCCGTACGCATGAATGACTCTCTGCCCATCGATTGTCTCTCTTTCACAGCGAACCCCACCGACCTTGCTGTCCATGGTGGCATAAAGTCCCACGTGGTCATAAATAATTGGCCAATCACTTGGATTCGGCGACGGAAAGACGTGAGGCTGGTTCAAATGCGCATTTCGGCAAATTTGGGAAACGTTATTAGTTGTTACTCGTACTGAAGTCAATGTTCTTACTGTATTTCTCTGGTCCTCAGACACTGCAAGGCTTCGGTCTCCTTGTGTAAGAACACCACCGCAGTAGACTGTGCCATCCCCGCGAGAGAAGGCAGTTGAGTAGTAGCCCCCATGGCCTCGACGAATGAAAAGCTGATTGTAGGTATCCGGGGCCTTTGCAACAACATATTGGAGTCGATTCATCACCAGGTTCTTCTCTTGGACATCTTCAAGTGTCTCAGCGCCGATTCCTGTGGCATTGATCAACACGTCGTGACCCAGGCCCTTCAAGTCAGCCAGAGCAGAGACTCTTGTTCGATGAAACTCAATGCCTCGCTTCTGTAAACGCTCGTAAAGCCAAAGAAGAAACTTCTGCGGGGTGAGGACGACTGTCTTGTATTCCATTCCGTAGATTGCACCTTCTGGCAGATCCTGCCCAGAAAGAAAGCGGAAGCTCGGGACTTTGTGTGCATACCAGACGTCGGACTTTGACCCACGATTCATTATCTCTGTCATCTTCACCTGCCGTACACTGGACTCTGGGTTCGTTTCCGCCAGTTTCCAGAGGCCCATCAAGCCTTCCAGCTGTATCGTCTGTTCTCGCGGGACAGAATCGTGAACACCGACCCAAATTGCGCCTGCCCAAGGACTCGCCCATGCTTTGGTGTCATAGTCCCCAGGAAGATATTCGGCGACGATGGTGATATCATAGTGGCGCGGAAGCGATCCTGCAATCATCATGCCCGTCACCCTTTTTTTCGTCAGTGTGAGCTCTTAAATCGTGCCTTCGTTGTGTGCACGGTGATTACTTACCCCGCGCCTAGAATCGTGACTTTGACCATGTTGCTTGAGTTCTTTGAGATCAGAATCAGAGAGAATGGGGTGTTTGTGGTCTTCCAAGAAGGATGGAATGCCCGATGGCAATCCCTCTGAATGCGAGTTCAATTACTTCAACCTGTTTACCTACTTACCTTGATGCATACCGGAGCCGTAGTGTCAGCCAGCGGACTAGGTAGCGCTACTGAGGGCCGAAACTCGGCATGGGGATTGCCGTTTTAGGTTCTCAACCGAAGAACCCCTGAACCGAGCTTCCCTGCAATTGAACGGGGTTTGCCTACGTACCCCGCTCTAGATCTAGACTCTGGAAATCCGCCTATCGTCCCAGAAGGGAGACTCCTGAGACGCGACACATCATGTGGCTCTAGCTTGTGTGGGCTGATTATCAGTCATATCTAACCATTTTTTGACTTATCGGAGATAATGCATTGTGTATGCATGCCCCCTGGGTAGTGAGATTTGCGTTACTATGCCTCAGAAAACGGACATGTGCATTTAGGTCCGGGGTGGATGCGGCTACAGATCCATCCGTGGCTCCCATTGAATTTCCATTACGAACATCATGATTCAAGCCTTCGTGCCCTACATTTCCTCTTCTGGCCGCGGTACGAAGTCGGAGATCGCCACCTGGCATTGCACATGAACCATCTAGCGGGGAAGCGTAGGCTGCCCCTGATGTGGTCAGTCTAAAGAATTCACACTGGTGAATCACAGTGTTTGGTTTCATTCCGAGAAAGTTCACATGCCTATCTCAATGAACTAAAATCTGGCCATACGTTGAGGGCAGTAAGGCACTTTTGAGAATGTCATGGGTCCAGCCTGAAGCTATCGCAATCAGTTATAGCTTCAACGTAGCCTCAGGATATTGTGAAAGTAGAATGCTTTTTGCTGCTTGACCTACACTTGAGCTCGACTGACGCCCCTAAACTACAGCTTTGGTGATATTGAATTGTGAACGTACTGTTCCACGAGGGCTGCCACCTTTTGACTCGTGCCAAAACTAAAGCAGTAACCGCCAGCCTCCTGTCCATAGGCATGAACCACCTTCTGTCCGTCAACAATCTCCTTGTCAATTCTAGCCCCTCCTTGATCCATAGGGCGAAAGTGATAGGTGTTACCGATATCATACTTGATGTCGTAGTCACTGGGATGAGGAGAAGGCAAAACCGAGGGCAAAAGTTGATGTCCCCGTGAGAGAATCTTAGAATGCTAGAGTCAGTTTGGTCGTGGTTGGAAATCGGGCTGTGCTAGAATCTTACCGTCTCTCTGTCAGCAGCATAAACCGTGCGGTCTTCGCTGTTGAGTAACTTGATGCCGCCGACATATGTGGTGCCATCGGGTCGTCCGAACATGTTGAAGTAAA
Source organism: Colletotrichum sp. SAR 10_99 (assembly GCA_028654355.1). NCBI lineage: Eukaryota > Fungi > Ascomycota > Sordariomycetes > Glomerellales > Glomerellaceae > Colletotrichum > Colletotrichum sp. SAR 10_99. The sequence continues at coordinate 32,293 of JAQIUT010000155.1, forward strand.
ACCCATTCAGACCCCGGTAAATGTAACACTGATCCCAAGTTTTGTCCAGTAGAATAGACTGAAGACGGTATGGTACAAGCGAGGTGTCTCGAACTTCCGTCAGGTCCCGTACTCGTGCCCCAGCGGCGTTCACCAACACATCGGATTTGAAGATCTTCAAATCTCTGAGCGAAGTGATACGCGCTCGCACAAATTGGACCCCCTTGGCCTCCAGTCTAGCTCTCATGCATGTGAGAAACACCGGCGGCGAGATGCACACTGTCGTGTATTCCATACCAAAAACTACTCGGGGAGGCATCTCTGATTTGTCAAGCAACCGGAAGTCGGGAACATAGTGCCGGTACCAAATGTCCACCGGAGAACCGTATTCAAGGATTTCGGTCATCTTCGTTAACCTGACGCCTGATTCCGTTTCAGGGTACGTCCTGGCAAGCTTCAAGAGAACTGCAAGAGATTCCAATTGAATTTTCTTGTTCTCTTCACTCGACGTGTGCACGCCAACCCAGCAGGCTCCAGCCCATGGCGAGGCCCAATTTGTGGTAAGAGCGTCTCCGGGAAGAATGTCCCCCACAATCGTTACATCGTGATGATTGGCAAGCTGACTAGCAATAGTCATGCCCGTGACACTGGACGTTTGTTAGCATGAAGTACTTGATAGGCAGAATGTTGCTTACCCGGCTCCAAGAATCGTGACGGAAGCCATTCCGAGCAACGCTGAAGATTGAATGTTGGAGGGTTTTCCAGACTTGGGATCGCAAACTTGCACCTGGTCGTCACAGTGAGTTTAACTCGACCTGACTTTTAAGGTGTTGAACCGAAAGGTGGTGTTCGGAATTCAGCCTCAAGCCAGGGTTCCGCAACTCCGTGAAGTGGAGGTCCCGAGGGATCCAGCACCCCACTTGAACAATTACCGTTTTGGGACGATACGCGAAGCTAAGATGAAGGTCCAACGATAAGTCAATCATGACATGACACCACCGATTGACAAGGCTTTTTGCTTTCTGTACAGCTTGACAGATATCGCTCCATATCCGAAGATATGTCCACTAGTCGTTGCGTGGCACATCACCCTTCATAGCGCAAATACACAAAGATAATGACGCCTTGTGAATGTGAGCTGTGTCAAAGAATTGATTTCGGAAATTGACCTTGGATAGGTGAAATCTACTGGTACTGTCATATTGATACTAGATCTTGAAGAATTATCGAATTAGACAATCTAGAATCCGTTGATAGAGGAAAGGAGTATGACAGATGATCTTTGTAATGAATTACATGGCATATTTCTGGAAGAACTGCTCCAGCGTCATCGGCTTCAAACTAATGTTAGACTGTCGTGCCTCTGCTGCGGCCTTTTTGATAAGACGAGCATTCTCATGCTCTGTGGGCACCCCGTTGAAGAAATTCCCCTTGATCGCTTGCATGAGATCGAACAGGCCATTGACTTCCTTCGTCTTGAACTCGTCGGCTGCACTGAGACCACCGGTCTTAACTTCCTTGTATCGCGCAGGCTTGCCAGTAACTACATGATCCCGCAAGTTTTAGTCACTGAGTTTCTGGCAAATTGTTGCAGGTTGCCTCACCTTCTTCAAACTTAGCTGTCATTTCAGCGAAAGATGATGAGTCCGACACGCCATGGATGTAACAACCGTTCCATCTCTGGGGATCCAAGAAGACCCCATGGACGAAATCACCGTAATCATCCGCGACCGCCAACCATGGCACGGACTCGGGATTATTTCCCATGGCTGGCGTCTCCCAGGTCAGGTAGCCTTCTGCGTCTTTGATCATGGCAAACCCACCGAAAGCGGCCGTGTACTTTGGATCGAATGCGTTTTCGAGAAACCATGCGGCACTCACAATTGCCGCCGTCTCAAACTTTCCCGGCTCAAGTAGATATTTAGATATAGCCGATTTGTCTCACTTAAGGTTAGACTCATATCTCAGCACATTTTTTGGTATCTTACCGTCAAAGGCCAGAACTGGAACCTCGCCTTTAGTCAACTCGGATGCTGCCGGAAGAGAAGCGTGAACAGCATGCTTGACACCAGCCTTGACAGCAGCGTCCACGATTCCCTTTCCCATTTGAAGCTCTGAAGGCCCAATGCGTTGCTTGAAGTTCTGTACGCCGGCTAGTTAGTTTTGGGAGGTCCGAGATACCGTATTACTCACAGGTGCGTCTGAGTCAATGTTGATGAAGACGCCCCAACACCCCTTGAAAGCCTCGATAAGCTGATCAGTCTCCCAGCAATCAGCTCGAACGACATCGATCCCAGAATCAACGAGCTTCTTTGCCTTTGCAGAGCTGGGGTCTCTCGAGATAACCCGCACACGAAATTGTGGGTTGTCATGCAGTGACCTAGCCACCGAGCTTCCTAGGTTTCCTTGGTGAAAGTCAGATCTTGCGTGGCCGACATGTAAATGGTTAGTTTCAGGACTTGCCTGTGCCCCCGATCACAGCAACTATTTTCAAAGTGTTGGCGTCCATGTTGCTTAGTAGACTTTTAGGGTGAAGGTGCGAAAAGACAAGGGGAGGTTGACTGCAAAGCTTTTCTTGATGATGTTAGGAACAATTCTAAAGCCTCTACAGCTAGGATTTAGATGATCTTTGTCGTTGATGTTCGCTTATGGGAATTTCGATTTATCAGCATTGGTAGGCTGATCTATCTACCGGTCTTTTCAAAAGCGTGACTCCGCTACGACGTTCGCCTGGATAACTGAAATGGTAAATGTCGCATGCGGAGAAGCAAACAGCCCCTCAGCTCGATCGATAATCAGACATGCCCACGCGGGGCGTGTGATCCGCACCAGTGACCCACCACTTCCCGTTTGAGCCGCTATCCGAGCCATGCACATCATCATGCTTGATTCAAATTCACGGGACGAAAGACCATTTTCAGTTTCTCTGCATGGTTTTGGTCGTCTATCGTTTTGGCATCTCAAGCACTCAAGATGGCTTTGAATAACTTGGCCTCAATGACTGTGGTCGCGGTGTTTCTATTCATTCTCTATAAATTTGTTTACCAATTCTTCTTATCACCGCTCGCTAAAATACCAGCGCCTCACTGGAGTTGTCACGTAGCGCCTTTCTGGTATTGGTGGGCGCAGCTTTCACACAATGAGAACCGACTCGTCTATGATGCCCACATGCAAAAGGGGAAGGCCTTGCGGCTTTCTCCAGGAACATTGAGTCTAAATTGCTTTGATGGTGGCCTCAAAAGCATCTATCTTGGTGGGTTCCCGAAAACAGAGTACTATTTCAGAGGTTTTGCAAACTACAAGTAAGGCAATCATCAACCATGCTCAGATCAGAATATGAAAAGCTAATATGTTAGCTTTCAGCACCCACAACATTTTCACATTTGAGGACAATGCTACCCACTCAGCCCGCAAGAGAATCATCTCAGGAACCTTCTCAAAGTCCTTCATCCTTGCAGACCCATCAAGCAGGGCCTCTATGAAGAAGGTTCTATACGGCAGGCTGTTGCCAATGATCGACCGTGCTGCTCATGGAGGGGGTGCCCTGGAGGTTTTGGAGCTCCTATACTCCTACTCTATGGACTCCTTTGTGGCATGGCAATTCGGTGGCTCTCTCAGCAGCAACCTCATCGAAGATGAACAAGAGCGGCGTCTTTACCTCGACGGATTCTTCGCCGCAGCTCCCTACACTTTTTGGCAATATCGGTTTCCGCTGCTCAACTCTCTGTTCAAGGCGGTCGGGCTGATTCCTAGAAAGGTGGACAGCGGATTCAATGACATTCTCCGCTGGAACCTCGAGAAGTGCGACAAGGCACAAGAACTTCTGGCTCAAGGCGAGCAAAAGCTGTCCCCTGAGAACAAGCCCGTTGTTATGGCTCTGGCTCTTCAGGCCATGAGTGATCCGGAGGCAAGACCTGGCAAGTATCCGCAGCGTCTCGAAATTGCCAGCGACATGTTTGCTCACAATTCAGCTGCACATGAGACCAGTGGAAATACTCTGGCCTACTGCATGTACGAACTTTCGAAGAATCCGGAGATTCAATCCAAGCTACGCGAGGAGCTCTTGATTCTCGATCCGCCTCTGTCCTACCCGCCGAAGGAGGGACTCGACAATCTGGATCTCCCAACGGCCAAGAGCATCGACAATTTGCCGTACCTTGAGGCCGTGATTATGGAGACCCTCCGACTGTATCCCTCAGTTCCGGGCGGTCAGCCTCGAAGAGTGTCCAAGTCATGTACGCTTGGCGGTCACAACGACATTCCACCTGGCACTACGGTTCAGTGTTATGCCTGGTCACTCCACCGCACCCCCAAGGTATTCCCCGAGCCAGATGTCTGGAAGCCAGAGAGGTGGATTGAATCGTCGCCGGAACAGCTCAGTACTATGCGCCGATGGTTCTGGGCTTTTGGTAGCGGCGGTCGCATGTGCATTGGTAGCAATTTTGCCTGGTTTTGTGAGTTCTTCTCGCCTCCTCTACATCATCAGGTTGCTAATCCACTTGTCACAGCCATGAAGAACGTTATTGGTACCGTTTATACCAACTACACGACCACAATTCACCATGCCGGCGACATGACGCTGCAAGATGCTTATCTTGCAGGTCCCACTGGACACCATTTGGAGCTCATGTTCCACGCAATGAAGCGATAGGTTTAGCGTCAAATAACTGTATCAATCACCCTGGTAGCCAAGGCGAGACCTCTGTGTGTCTCTGCTTGTGCAGATGGGATGCAACACATCTCAGTAGTCAGGGTAACCACGCTGTTCTCATACCGCCAATAACTTCAAAAGATTGTTGTTACTCTATAAGGATGACATAATTTGCCTTGCATCATCCCCATGACGACTTGATGCCGCGAACCCTTCCACACTCGTTGGGCTCGCCTGATCCACGCTAAGACCCGTAATTGGTGTATTCCTTAGCGTCCTCGTTGAATCGCCTGGCCGTGCTTGGGCCATATTCCTTGGTGCCTCTCGCCTTATGGCTCGAAATGATTTTGGGATCCAGTGGCGTAGCAGCTGTCGCGTAGCAGGTAGGCTGGCAATTATCACGCCGACGGATATCTCAATGTAGCTCCACATGTGAAGATAGAATGCATCCTCTGATGGGTGGTATCAAGTCAGTCCACTTGAACGATTCACTTTCATGAGTTTTGAGGTGCGGAATGACTAACGTGTGGGGTTCTCGAAATTCCGGAGATTCAACAATACAGTTAGTCGAATGACGCTGACGGCTGTAATACTGTGGCACAATTCCTGTTAGCTCTGAAAGTTCCGTGCGATTCATCGTATTAGTCCCATGGAAAGACAAAATGGTCTGACTCACAAAATTCCGATGCCAAACATGGCCAAAATCTCCACCTTTTCTCGCCATCTCAAGTTCAGCCGAAGCACCTGGGTCGATGGCAGCACAAGCATCCATACGTCCAAACCGATGTTGACAGCTGCGTGGGTCACGATCATGGAGAGGATGTTGAGGCAGAATCCTTCATGACGGCCATCCCACCCCTCCCATGCGAAACTGAGCGGTTGACATTGTGCTATTGTTGGAATCGTGAACCCAATGAATGTTAGCAGGTTGAATGCTTGAGTACACCACAGTATGGTGGTGAACGGAGAGCTGAAACCGCCGAAGACTCTCTGGTAAAAGAACAAAATTGTTGCTTTAAGAGCAGCTATTGCGAGCGTGTATACGTTGGCGAACGCATAAAATATCTGATATTGATTAGCGCTGCCTATGAATCAATGCGATTCGATCCAATCCTGGAGACTCAGCTATGTGTTACGACCTGTTATGCATGGATAATAGTTAACCGACCTACCTGGGCGTTGGGCGGCTAAGGTAAGGTATTTATACTATAGAACTATAGGAATAATAGGGACTTATTTAGAATAGAAGAACTATAGAATAAGTTATATAATAATAAGATAAGAGATTAGATCTATATACTAAAGATATAGAGGTTATACTTAATAGATATAGATCTTATTAGATATAGGAATAGTAGTAGGATAAGAATACTATTCTAAACTTATATATAGTATAATTTAAGCCTAGTTTATAGTTAAACTTCTATAGCTCTTTAGTAATTAACTTTATATTTATCTTTAGGATACTTTTAACTTATTTTTATTATAAATAACTTATTAAGTCTAAAATTAATTATTTTAGCTTCTAAAGACTTAATCTACTATAGTTTATAACTTATAACTTAAATTATAACCTTAATATACTATTATTATATATTAATCCTTAGCTTCTATTAGTAGACTTTATTATTAGATAGCTAACTATAATACTTTAATTACTCTTATTTAGTAAGTTAACTATTAATATCTATTAAATAGTATAGATAAAATATCCTCTTATGCTTCTATTAAGTCTCTTACTTTTAGATCTTTATTTATTTTAAGAGGATAAGCCTCTTAGAATTTAGCTTAAGAGCTTAAAGACTAGAAAATAAAAGATAACTTAGATAGTAAGGATAATACTAAAGAGCTTAAATACTAGCTTAAAAAAACTAATAATAACTTTAAGGAGATATAGTATATATTTAATAAAAACTTAGTTATATTTATTAAACTCTAAGTATATACTAAATAGGTTTATATTTTAGAAAAAAAAATAAGAACCTTTTAAGCTATTACTAATATTATTATAGCTTTAGTAGAAGGATAAGATTATCTTAAACTTATACTACTTATCCTTTTTAATAGGAACCTTAAGAAACTTAAAGGATATTTAGTATAAGTATATATATATTATACCTTTTATAATAATAGTTTTTAGAATAAAATAGAGAGAGTAGTTTATACTACTACTTTCTTATAAAAAAAAGCTTTAGCTTAGTTTAAACCCTTTTAGAATAAGTAGTTAAGTAAGACCTTAAACTAATATACTTAAGAAATTAAAAACATATTTTATAGCTTTATAAGCTATAAATAAGCTTTATAATCTATATTTTAGGAACTTAATAAAACCTAATAAGCTTAGAGAGAACTAAGATAACTTTATTAGATTAGATTAATATCTACCTATATAGCTAAATTCTAATAGATTATCTCTATACTTAACCTTACTAATAAAAGTAAAGTAGAGACTTTCTACTTAAGACTAAAAGGATATATAAAAGATAAACTTAATAAAGTTAATAAACTACTTAGCTTTACTAACTATATTAAATATACTATTAAACTAGATAATTAATACTATAAAAGGGAATAGGAATAACGCTAAGAATCTAATATTAGTTATAAATATTAGTAGTAACCTTATAACCTTTAGTATTATAACTAGAACTTTAGTAGAAGATTCTTAAGATAAGTAGTAATAGAAGATAAAGATAACTATAATAACCTTAAGGTAGGATAACCCTTAAAGTATACTACTACTTATAGCTACTATAGTAAACCTATAGACCTTAATACTACTATAAAGAATTAAAAAAAACCTTAGAACCTTAAGTGTTATAACTATAAGAAATAAGAGTATATTACTTATAACTATTAATAACTTAAGAAAGGAAACTAAAAGCTAGTCCTAGAACGTATAAAGTAGGTTAGCATAATAACTAAGATACTTTATATATTTATATTATAGATTAGATATTATAATAATAATTACTATATCTACTTTAAAGATAAAGAAATATTAAGATACTATCTAAAAAATAGTAATCTTAGATAGTTTAGATATAATATAACTACTTTAGATACTTACCTTTAAATCTTAATAATAATATATACTAATAATAATAAGATTATAAGAAAACCTAAAGAGTAACTTAATAAGATATTCTAACTCTAATAGTTTAAACTTATAAATATAACTATATATAATTAGAAACTAGAAAATAATAATAAATAAGTAATTATATACCTCTAATTAGCTAAACTTATATACTTAGAATAGATTTAAGTAGAACTATATAACTTTATATAGGAAAAATAACTTAATATTATACTTTTATATATAGAATAATAGAAATATATATATAGAAACCTTATTAGAATTAAATAAATTAACTAAGAACTTAAAGAATAAGTTAAAGAAGAATCTAATAAAGAACTAAAATATTAATATAACCTTTTAGAAGAATAATATCTTTTTAACTTTATAAATAATTAGACTTTTAGAGAAAGAGAAAGTTCTCTATATAACTTAGATAAACTTTATAATACTACTTACTAGTATACTTAGATAGAGATTACTTATAGACTTACTTTTAGTATAGATAATACTAGCTTTAAAGAGGAAACTAAAAATAAACTTAAAGAAATTAAGATAAAAGTTAAGATATAGATAATTAACCTCTAATTAGATAAATAATAAGTATATTTCTATAGATATTTTAAATTACTAATTAATGCGTAAGCTTTAATTTTTATAATAAGAGACTACTTTTATTTAAACCTTTTTAATTTAAGATACTACTACCTTTTTTAAGCTTAATGCTTCTACTTATAGTATAAGGAATATATAGGAGATAAGTATAAATATTAATTTAATCCTTAAAGAATTAATATAGGACCTATATATTAAGTATACTTAGTATATATTCTTATAAGATAGGAAATTAGCTACTTTAATAATAATATTACTACTTTCTAATTAAACCTTAAGTTTCTTATAAAGTGCTTTAATAATAAATAAATAAAATAGGATAAATACTAATATAATAAATACTAAATCTACTACTAAGAAAAGGTATACGCCTAGAGAATTATAAAGGATAAACTAAGACCTCTTTAGGTTTAGATCTATAAGAATAGTATTATAAAGGTATTATAGGAAAGAAAATAAATTACCTCCTTAGGATAATTAAACTAGTTAAAAAACTAAGCTTACTTACTAAAGAAGGATTAAGATAAATAATAATAATAAAGTCTATATATTTAGTATAACTAGAATAAAAAGTATATTTATAACTATAGGTAATAATTAATAATAATATAGTAATTATACTAATTAATAGTAGATCTAAAAGAAACTTTATCTTACTTTAAGTAGTAAATAGATTATAACTACTATAAATAAAGAAATAATATTAATATATCTTAAATACTATAGAAGGAGAATAAGTTTAGTATAAAAAAGGAACTATTAAAAATAAAACTATACCTCTTATAATAAGTTACTTAAATTAGAATAAATAACTCTAACTTAATATTATAGAACTTAGTATATATAATATTATATTAGGAATATTATAGTTATAAGAGAATAACTTATAGATAGATTAGAGAATAAGCTAACTTTATTAGGATTATAATAATTTAATCCTTAAGTAGCCCTATAGGACTTAGGCTTTAAATAGATTTTATAAAGGAATAACTATAAGATATATTTATTACCTTAAAATAAAAGAAAGTATATTATAACTAGTAATAATAAAAAACCTTAATAAAAAGAAGGATTTAATTCTATCTATCTTAAAAGAGTATAAAGTTTATAAGAAACTCTTTATAGCTAAACTTAAAACTAAATTACCTAAATATACTAATTTTAATTATAAAATCCCTCTTAAAGAAGGGAAAGAACTATAATTTAATAAGATATATAGCTTTAACCTAACTAAAATAGAGGCTTTAGATAAATACCTTAATAAAAATCTAAAGAAGGGATATATTAAACTATTAATATTATTAGTAAGAAGTTTAATTTTATTTATACTTAAGAAAAATAGAAAACTATAACTATATATTAATTACTATATACTTAATAAGATAATAATTAAAAACTACTACTTATTACCTTTTATTAATAAAATAAAGAGACTTCTATATAGAGCTAATTAGTTTATAGCTTTTAACCTTAAAGAAGCTTATAACCTAATTAGAATAAAATAAAGTAAAAAATAGAAGACTACTTTTAGAATATAAAAAGGATATTTTAAGTATTTAGTTATACTTTTTAGTCTTACTAACATACCTATAATATTTTAAAATATAATTAATACTATATTATAATAGTATATTAATATCTATATAGTTATATATTTAGATAATATCCTTATCTTTTTATTAATACTTAATAAGTATAAAGAAGATATATATAATATCTTATAAATACTATAAGAAGCTAAACTCTTAGTTAAACTTAAGAAAAGTGAATTTTATATATAAAAAGTAGAATACCTTAGATTTATTATTACCTCTAGAGAAGTTTATATATTAGAAAATAAAGTTAAAGCTATTAAAAAATAGCTAATACTTAATAACTTTAAGGAAGTTTAAGGATTCTTAAGTTTTATTAATTTCTATTATAAATTTATAAAGAACTATAGAAAGATTAATATAGCTTTTACTAACCTTAGCTATAAAGATATACTATTTATATAGAAAAAACCTTAATAAGAAGTATTCTAAAAAATTAAAGATATAATTACTAGTAAATTAGTCTTAATAATCCTAGATCTTAAGAACTAATTTAAAGTAGAACTAAACTCTTTAGACTATACCTTTAGAGTATAACTATTATAATAAGACTTAGAAAGAAAATTATACCCCTATACCTTTTTCTCTTATAAACTCTATAAACTAAAGCTTAATTATTAGATTTATAATAAAGAGCTTATAGTAATTATTAAAGCTTTTAAGGAATAGTAACTTAAACTCTTAAGAACTACTTATAAAGTATTTATATATTTAGATTATAAAAATCTTTTATACTTTATAACTTTAAAAGTACTTAATAAATAATAAATCTAATAGTTAGAATTCCTCTTAGAATTTAACTTCTAAATTATCTATTAAAAAGGATTAGATAATAGTAGAGCTAATACTTTTAGCTAATAACTAGACTATAATATCCTAATACCTAAAGAAACCTAAGTAATTCTTAAAGAAAATAATAAAAACCTAGTGCTAGTAACTAAACTTTTAATAATAGTTAGACGATCTAATATTAGCTTAACTAGTAAATTAGATAATAAAGTAATTATAGAGTTTTATATATATCCTATATATAGTTACTAAGGAATTATAAAAACCTAGAAATAACTATAATAGTAATATAGAGAAAAGGTTACTAAAGAATATATAGTAAAAATAATTAAAGATTATAAGGTCTACTTTAAAAGTAAACCTACTTAATATTAACCTTATAGTATATTATAACTTTTACTTATATTATAAACTACTTAGTAATCTATATTACTTAACTTTATAGTTAAACTACTAAAGTCTAAAGAACCTCTTATAGGAGTATATTTTAATAGTATTCTTATTATTATAGATTAACTTATAAAGCATACTTATTTTATCCTATATAAAGAAGTAAGTAATACTAAAGAATATATATACCTTTATTAAATATATTATTACTAATTATAAAACGCTTAAAGAAATTATATCTAATAGAAATAAGATATTTACTTTAAAGTTTTAGAAATTAATTATAGTATAACTTAGTATTAAATAAGTAATATCTATTATGTTTTATCTATAGACTAATAGATAAATAGAATAAATTAACTAAATTTTTAAAATATATCTCTATACTTATATTAATTATAACTAAGATAATTAGGTTATATTACTACTAATCGCTTAATTTACTTATAATAGCATAGTAAGAGAAAGTATTAAGGAATCCCCCTTCTATCTTAACTATAGATTTAAACTAACTACTTATAGAAAATCTTAAATAGGCCTAGCTATAATAAGAGCTACTACCTTAGTATAATAAATTAAGAATATCTAGGAAAACGTATAAAAAGAACTTAAATTTATATAAAAATAAATATTATAATTTAGCAACTAATAAAGGATTAAGGGATTAACCTTAAAAGAGGGAGATAGCGCCTACTTTATATAGTGAAATATTAAAATAAAATAACTAAATAATAAACTTAACTATAAAAAACTTAGACCTTTTAAAATTCTTAAATAAATTTTACTAGTTAATTTTAAACTTAATCTACTTAATATAATAAGGTATTATTTAGTCTTTTATATTTTACTTCTTAAACTAGCCTTATGAGGATTATAGATAAACAACCTTATTATTATAGAAGATAATAAACTAAAATATGAAGTAGAATAAGTTATTAACTATATATAAGAACTATAAGGAATTTAGTACCTTATTAAGTAGAAAGGATATAGATATAAAGATAATATATAGGAACTAGCTAAAAACATTATAAGCGTAGCTAATAAACTTATATAATACTAATAATAGCACTATAAATAGGAAATAACGCTTATACTAGTTATACCTACTTTAGTTATATTTTAAGGATATTAATAGATTAGATACCTTTATAGATATATCTAACTACTAATAGAAGTAGATAGACTATAATAAAGAAAACTATTTATTTACCTTAGGATGCTAGAATATAACTAAGACCCTCCTAAAGATACTAGCTAATTATTACTAACTAAAGGACTAAGATCTATAAACTCCTTACTTATACTAAAACTCTATTAATTTAGATTATTCTTAATACTAAGGAACTAGAGATCCCTAACTATACTACTTTTATATATATTTAGCGTAGGAAGTATATTATCCTCTTCTAACTTCTATATATCTTAGGAAAACGTTTCTATATAATGCTCTTTTACTTTTTTTTGAATTATATAAATATATAATAGATAGCTAGCTGCTTTAGCTATTTTAGCCTAAACTTATGCTAATTTTTTATGAAGATCTAATAAGGTATTACTAGCTTGCTCTTCTTTTACCTCCTATTTTTAATGCTAATTACTTAGTCTTTATATTATATATAGTTAGCTATAAAGTATTAGTATTATACCTAGAGGAACTTATAACTTAATATTACTACTAGACTATTATAAAGATACTTAAGATTCTTATAACCTTAGTAAGTTTTTATGCTTTTAGCTATATAATATTATAGTTAGCTATCTAATAGTAGGGTCTGCTAATAGAAGTTAGAGATTAACGTTAAAATAGTATACTAAGGTTATAGTTATAAGTTATAAGTTATAGGCTATAGTAGATTAGTCTTTAGAGGCTAAAGTAATTAGTCTTAGACTTAATAAGTTATTTATAGTAAAGGTAAGCTAAGAGTATCTTAAGGATAAATATAAAGTTAATTACTAAAGAGCTATAGAAGTCTAACTATAAGCTAGGCTTAAGTTATACTATATATAAGGCTTAAATAGTATGCTTTATCTATTCCTAAGTGATTACTTAGGTATATAAGGTGATCATAATTAGTTAGCATAACTAACTAATTACTAAGCGCTTCTTTCTATACTCTATTAATTGTTCCTTATCTTATTATTATATAACTAGTTCTATAGTTCTTCTATTCTAAGTAAGTCCTTATTATCTCTATAATCCTATAGTATAAATGTCTTATCTTAGCTGCTTATCGCCTAAGTAGGTTAGTTAACTATTACTTATATATAATAGGTTATAATATTAGGTCCCCTCTCTAAAGGTCTTATCCTTAAGACCTAATATAAGTAGGTCGTTAGTTTTAGGTTAGAGATCTATTAATTATACTCCTTAATTTACCTATAATGTTAATACTATATTAGGTTGCATTTAAAAATTAAATTCTACTTCTACTCTTTATTATTATAATTATATATTATATATTACTAAGTTTAGCTTTATTGTTAATATACCCTATTTATATTATTGTTTTTCTAGGAAGCATTATAAGTTGCTCCTTAAGGGTGAAGTTTATAGCAAATATACTTACTTAGGGAGGTCTTATGATGCTGCAGCAGATACTATTTATGCTTATAAGTCTTTATTAGTATTTCTTATAGTTTAGCTAATCCTTTATAGTAGATTATTTATTAGATAAGGCTGCTTACTTAGAAGATACTAAAGTAGCTAAAGAGGAGGTATTAAGGAAAAAGGCTGCTGCCTTATATATTGCATAAGCTAAGTTAGATAAGTCTATAGCGTAGTTAGATTGTTTATATAAGTAGAAAAGGATAGTGTTTTAGAAAGGTTAAGAGGTTATAGAGGAGGAGCTAGTAGTATCTCCTATATTAGAGGTTTAATCTATAGGTAGTTTTAAGGTAGTGGACTTAGATACTATCCTTAGTGACTAGAATCTTAATACTTCTAATTTCTTATTAGGTGAATCTTAGTTAACCTCTAGTGTTCTTAATTAAATAAATAGTTTTCCTTAATAGGTTATATAAGGTTATCCTGCAGCTTATAACTATAGTTATAGTAGTTATATCCTTTATTTTCTTGCTTCTATCTATTTTTGTTATAGTTCTTCTTAAATTTATTCTTCTTTTTTCATAAGGTTTGCTTTATACTTTTTGAATTCTTTAGGGGTTATAGGTGAACTAGGTCTGTCTCTAGGGTTAATATAGTTAAGCGTTTTAATATACTTATAGATCTTATTCTAGTAGTTAAGTAGGTTATTATCTAGTTCCTATATATTTTCTTTATAGCTATAGTTCTTCTATTTAATAAGGTATTCCTATTTATTATCTCTATATTAGTAATTAAGTAACTTTTCTACTTTATACTTTAGTTTATTATCTTCTATAATAATAAGGTTATTTATACGTAATCCTCATAATACTAGTTTAAGTAGTAAAATATAGAAAACTAGGTAATACTTTATAGTTTCTAGGAGTTTAAGTTTATAGTTAACTAGTAAAATAACTTATAAGATTTTAAAAAGTCTAAGTTTTTTATAGTTAAGTTTATTACTTAGCTATTTTATCTTAATGTTTCGCTATATAAGATAGGCGTTATTTCCCTCTTTTAAGGTTAGTCCTTTAATCCTTTATTTATTGCTAAATTTAGTTATTCTTTATTTAATAAATTTAAGTTCTTTTTATGCGTTATATTAGATATCTTTAATTTATCTTATTAAGGTAATAGCTTTTATTATAGCTAGGCTTACTTAAAGTTCTCTATAAGTAGTTAGCTTAAATCTATAGTTTAAATAGAAAGGGAATTCCTTAATACTTTCTCCTATTATGTTATTATAAGCAAATTAAGCTACTAGTAGTAATACAACCTAATTATCCTAGTTATAGTTAATATAGGTATAAAGGTAGGTTTTAAAGATTTAGTTAATTCATTCTATTTATCTATTAGTTTATAAGTAAAATATAATAAATATTAATTATTTAATACTAAGTTATACTATAATTAATTTCTAAAACTTTAAGGTGAATATCTTATCTCTATTAGATATAATTTCTTTAGGTGTTCTATAATTAGTAATAATATACTTAAGAAATATATATATATATTCTTTAGTATTACTTACTTCCTTATATAAGATGAAGTAGGCATACTTTATAAGTTAATCTATAATAATAAGAATACTATTAAAGTATACTTCTATAAAAGGTTCTTTAGACTTTAATAATTTAAATATAAAGTTAAGTAATATAGATTGCTAAGCAGTTTATAGTATAAGTAAAGGTTATAGTATACTATAAAGTTAGTATTAAGCTAGTTTGCTTTTAAGGTAGACCTTATAATTCTTAATTACTTTTGCTATATATTCTCTAATAACCTTTTCTCTATATTACTATTATAGTTATTTCTAGGTTTTTATGATTTCTTAGTAGCTATATATAAAGTATATATAAAACTCTATAATTACTTTATTATCTAATCTACTAGTTAAGCTAATATTAAATTATCTAGCTATTATTAAGAGTTTAGCTACTAGTATTAAGTCTCTATTATTTTCTTTAAGAATTACTTAGGTTTCTTTAAGTATTAAGATATTATAGTTTAGTTGTTAGCTAAAAGTATTAGCTCTACTATTATCTAATCCTTTTTAGTAGATAATTTAAAAGTTAAATTCTAAGAGGAATTCTAACTACTTAATTTATTATTTATTAAGTATTTTTAAAATTATAAAGTATAAAAGGTTCTTATAATCTAAGTATATAAGTACTTTATAAGTAGTTCCTAAAAGTTTAAGTTATTATTCTTTAAAAACTTTAATAATTACTATAAGTTCTTTATTATAAATCTAGTAGTTAAGTTTTAGTTTATAGAGTTTATAAGAGAAGAAGGCGTAAAGGTATAATCTTCCTTTTAAATCTTATTATAATAATTATACTCTAAAGGTATAGTCTAAGGAGTTTAGTTCTACTTTAAACTAGTTCTTAAGATCTAGGATTATTAGGACTAGCTTATTAGTAATTATATTCTTAATTTTTTAAAATACTTCTTATTAAGGTTCTTTCTATATAAATAGTATATCCTTATAGCTAAGGTTAGTAAGAGCTATATTTATCTTTCTATAATTCTTTATAAATTTATAATAAAAATTAATAAAACCTAGGAATTTTTAAACTTCTTTAAGGTTACTAAGTACTAGCTATTCTTTAATAGCTTTAATCTTATCTTCTAATATATAGACTTCTCTAGAAGTAATAGTAAATCTAAAATATTCTACTTTTTATATATAGAATTTACTTTTCTTAGGTTTAACTAGGAGTTTAGCTTCCTATAAAGTTTATAAGATATTATATATATCTTCTTTATATTTATTAAGTATTAAGGAGAAAATAAGGATATTATCTAGGTAGATAACTATATAGATATTAATATATTATTATAAGATAGTATTAATTATATTCTAAAATATTATAAGTATATTAATAAAACTAAAAGGTATAATAAGATATTTAAAATATCTTTTTTATATTCTAAAGGTAGTTTTCTATTCTTTACTTTATTTTATTCTAATTAAATTATAAGCTCTTTTAAGGTTAAGAGCTATAAATTAATTAGCTTTATATAGGAGTTTTCTTATTTTATTAATAAGTAGTAGTAAGTAGTAATTTTTAATTATTATTTTATTAAGTATATAATAGTTAATATATAGTTATAGTTTTCTATTCTTCTTTAGTATAAATAGGATTAAACTTCCTACTAATAAGGTTAATAGTTTAATATATTCTTTCTTTAGATTTTTATTAAGATATTTATCTAAAACCTCTATTTCTATTAAATTAAAGCTATATATTTTATTAAATTATAGTTCTTTTCCTTCCTTAAGAGGGATTTTATAGTTAAAGCTAGTATGTTTAAGTAGTTTAGTTTTAAGTTTAGCTATAAAGAGTTTCTTATAAACTCTATATTCTTCTAAGATAAATAGAATTAGATCTTTCTTTTCGTTAAAGTCCTTTATTATTATTAGTTATAATATATTTTCTTTCATTTTGAAGTAATAAATATATCTTATAGCTATTCCTTTATAAAATCTATTTAAAGCCTAAGTTTTATAAAGCTACTTAAGGATTAAATTATTATAATCTTAATAAAGTTAGCCTATTCTCTAATCTATCTATAGGTTATTCTCTTATAACTATAATATTCTTAGTATAATATTATATATATTAAGTTCTATAATATTAAGTTAGAGTTATTTATTCTAATTTAAGTAACTTATTATAAGAGGTATAATCTTATTTTTAATAGTTCCTCCTTTATATTAAACTTATTCTCCTTCTATAGTATTTAAGATATATAGGTTTTATTTCTTTATCTATAGTAGTTATAACTTATTTACTACTTAAGGTGAGATAAAGTTTCCTTTTAATCTACTATTAATTAGTACAATCACTATATTATTATTAATAGTTACTTATAGTTATAGGTATACTTTTTAGTCTAGCTATACTAAGTAAATAAACCTTATTATTATTACCTATTTTAGTCCTTCTTTAGTAAGTAATTCTAGTTTTTTAACTAGCTTAATTATCCTAAAGAAGTAATTTATTTCCCTTCCTATAGTACCTTAGTAATATTATTCTTATAGATCTAAACCTATAGGGGTCTTAATCTATCTTTTATAATTCTCTAGGCGTATACCTTTTTCTAGTAGTAGATCTAGCATTTATTACGTTAGTATTTATCCTATTTTATCTACTTATTATTAAAACACTTTATAGAGAACTTAAGGTTTAGTTAGAAAGTAGTAACATTATTATTAAAGTAGCTAATCTCCTATCCTTTAAGGATATATACTAGGTATACTTAATATATAGGTCTTCTTTTAATCCTCTAGAGGTTAAAGTAGTAGCTATATTTATTCCCTATATGTTCTCTATACTATAAGTAGAAACACTATACCTAAAAAAGGTAATAATATTTTAAGTCTAAGATATTAAAGTAGGGGTAGTCTTTTAATACTAAAGTCTAAGCTTATCTACTAGCTAGTAATTCTAGTTCTCTATAGAAGTATATATATTATTCGTCTAACTAGGGATTAATTATATATATCTTAACTTTAATCTTAATAGCTTCTATAGTATCTTTAGGTTTCTCTTTAGAGCTAGTATTATTTATACTAAAGGTAAGCCTATAGGTAATCTCTATTTAAGCATATTAGCAGGTAATATTATGAGGTTTATTTAAGTTATAAAGGGAGCTTTCTCCTTCTCTAAAAGTTTAGTTATTTATAAGGTTAAATAGGTATTATTCTTCTAGGGGGTTATATTAATAATCTAGTTCTTTATTAGATTCTTCTCTAACTTATTCTTTAAGTTCTTAGTTAATTTATTTAATCCTAATAGGGTTTCTATATATATACTTTTATCATTTAATATAAGCAGTTAGAGCGCTAATCTATTAGTATTATATAGTGTTATCTAGCTCTTATTATGCTTATTATAGCTAGATAGTTTAAGCTACTTTAAGGCGTAAGATTTATTACTTATTATTGTTTTTTAGCTCTTAATCTTATGCTTACTATAAGGTTATAAGAGTGCTAATAGGTACTAGTTGCTATACTTATAGCATCTTATCTAGTTATTTAATAGGTTTCTTAGTAAGTTTGCTATTACTTTAATAAGCTATAGCAAGAGTTTTAGATTATCTTATAATCTCTTCTCACTAGTTTCTTTACTTAATTAGGTTATTATAGCTTAATCTTCTCTAGTTAGAGTTTAAAAGGTAGTATCTTAATACTTCTTTATCGCTTTAATATATAGGGTAGTTATTATTATAGCACTTAGTCTATAATAAGGATATATAAGGTATCTTAGTTACTATATTAACCTACTTAGTTTATTCTAAGACTAGTTTCTAGTTTCCTTTCTTAGGTAGGCAATAGTCTTATACAATATATCCTTATTTATTATAATTATAATACTTAAGGTTCTAAGGCTTCTTTTAGTCTTTAGTAGCCACGCTAAGGTCTATAGGTCTGCTATATTATCTATAAGTAGTACTTTATTAGGTGTTATTCTAGTTATTATAAGGTTTATTATCGTTCTACTAGTTAATAAACTTCTACTAGGGCTGCTACTAATATTTATATCTAAAGTTTAGTCCTTATTATTTTTTGCCTTTTTTCTTATAGTATTTAAAAAGTTAATTATTAATTTTAATAGTGAGATTAACATACTAAAGGAAATCTTTAGGGTAGTTAATCTTATTAATCTTATCTTTAACTTTATCTTTAAGTCCTTAATAGAATATAAACATCTTAATTTCTTTAGTAAGGTTAAGTTAGATGCTAAGTTATTAGAATATAGCAGTATAGTCCTTAGTAGACTTAGTTTATTATAGCTATGCTAATTCTCTTTCTGCTTGTTGCTTCTCATTAAGGTCCTAGAAGAGAGAGCATAAAGTATCCTTAAATCCTTAGAAGCTGCTATAGATATTATAGGTTTTAGTAGAGCACTTATTTAGTATCTTATATTTAAGAAATTCTTCTTAAATAGGTTTAAACTAACTAAAGGCTTTTCTATAAAGGTAAGTAGCTATATAAACTACTTTTTTAGTTTAGCTAGTAAAGTTACTATAGTAGAAGTTTTAATAGTTTTTAACTTAGATTAGGAATAACTTAAGCTATTTAGAGGTGCTATTATAAATAATAAGGGTACTAAGTTTAAGTTTCTATTATCCTCTTAAGGGAGTAGTAATAATATTAGCAGTAGCTTAAAGTATGTTAACTTTATTCTTAAGTTCTTATATAGTAAGGTTATTACTCTATCCTCTTAGGTAGAGAACTTTATTTTTAAGGTTTAGAATATATTAAGGTTTATTACTAAGTTCTTATATTATTTCTTTAAGTCTTTATAATTTAGTAGTAGTATTATTATATATTCTTTAGACCTTAGTGATATCTTTATCTCCCTTTTTAACTTAAGCTTAGAGTTTATTATAGGTTTCTTTTTTAAGGGTAACTTTGTTATCTAAGTCTATAGCTATTAAGGTTCCTTTAAGTTCCTTAGCTAGGTTCTTAACTAGTTACTTAGAAGAGGTAAAGCTTCCTAGAGTAGGTAACTTAGTAGAGGTATAAGAGGATATCTTATCTATATTATTTAATAGGTATTAATAGTTAACTTATTAAATAGGAGCAATTAAAGTGTTATAATTAGCTATCTAATAATAAGGTCTACTAATAGAAGTTAAGGATTAACGTTAAAATAGTATACTAAGGTTATAGTTATAAGTTATAAGTTATAAGCTATAGTAGATTAGTCTTTAGAGGCTAAAGTGATTAGTTTTAAACTTAATAAGTTATTTATAATAAAGGTAAGCTAAGAGTATCTTAAGGATAAATATAAAGTTAATTGCTAAAAAGCTATAGAAGTCTAACTATAAGCTAGGCTTAGGTCGTACTATATATAAGGCCTAAATAGTATGCTTTATCTATTCCTAAGTGATTACCTAGGTATATAAGGTAATTACAATTAGTTAGTATAACTAACTAATTACTAAGCGCTTCTTTCTATGCTCTACTAATCGTTCCTTATCTTATTATTATATAACTAGTTCTATAGTTCTTCTATTCTAAGTAAGTCCCTATTGTCCTTATAATCCTATAGTATAAATATCCTATTTTAGCCGCCTGTCACCTAAGTAGGTTAGTTAACTATTACTCATATATAACAGGTCGTAACATATAATATATACGCTTTATATAAAAATACTATATATAAGGTATAACGTTATTAGAACTAAAATAATAAAATACGTCTTTATAAGTAGAACGTAGTGCTAACTTAGACTAATTTAATTTTTAAATACAACCTAATATAGTATTAGCATTATAGGTAAATTAAGAAGTATAATTAATAGATCCCTAGCCTAAAACTAATAACTTACTTATATTAAGTCTTAAGGATAAAACCTTTAGAGAGGGGACTTAATATTATAACTTATTATATATAAATAATAGTTAACTAACTTACTTAGGCGTTAAGTAGCTAAGGTAAGGTATTTATACTATAGAACTATAGGAATAATAAGGACTTACTTAGAACGGAAGAACTATAGAATAAGTTATATAATAATAAGATAAGAGATTAGATCTATATACTAAAGATATAAAGGTTATACTTAATAGATATAGATCCTACTAGATATAGGAATAGTAGTAGGATAAGAATATTATTCTAGACTTATATATAGTATAACTTAAGCTTAGCTTATAGTTAGACTTCTATAACTTTTTAGTAATTAACTTTATATTTATCCTTAAGATACTTTTAGCTTACTTTTATTATGAATAACTTATTAAGTCTAAGACTAATCACCTTAGCTTCTGAAGACCTGATCTACTATAGCCTACGACTTACGACCTAGACTACGACCCTAGTGTACTGTTACTACGCGTTAATCCCCAGCTTCTGTTAGCAGACCCTACTGTTGGATAGCTGACCGTAACACTATGGCTCACCTTCATGAATTCGACAATAGTGTTGTATCTCAGTGTCCAGAAATCGAGCCCGAACCCGAATCTGCGCCCTAGTACAACGTGTGAGTAATCTTTTGATCTTTCTCGTTTCCCAATGTTTAGGTCAAGATTCACCAATGAATTTCATAACAGCGAATATGATTGCTGCTGCCTGGTGAGATCATCTTCGCATCAGTCAAAGCCGCAACAGTTGATGAGGTGGTGGCAGTCAGCGTACGAATCCGATCACAATAGTAATATCATCAGCTCCCCATGGTGTCAATCTGATTGCCTTAGCAGGCATTCGTAACGAGAATGCGATCACAGTCAAAGCTAGCAAAAACGCGCTAGCTCCCAGAGCTTCTGCAGTCTGGCGTGGTGGAACCCCGCAATGCGTGAGAGTTACGTTCCGAGCAGCTGTTGACTTCATTAGCTTCGCATGTTTCTCGAAAGGGAATTTACATGATGACTATGTCAGGGTTGGGGCTTACTCAGTCCATCAAAAGGAAGACACTCCTTCATCGCACAACCACCGAAAGCATGCTGCCACTCCATTTCTGGGCACAGACACGAAGATGTGACATTATTGGGACCGCAGGGGGTGAGGCTGATGGTCCGATTGGCGCATGATATCTGGGAAAAGAGAAAGTCACGTTAAATTTGCACGTGATCGATAGGCAACGGACCATCAACTTACGGCACAGCTCGGGAGGCCGTCATAAAACATGAAATCCATAGGGATGCATCGATCGCAATGTGTTCAACAGGTGCCGATAAGTTCCTTTCGGGTAACAGGCCCGGTGCTGCGGGGTGAAAGGGGGTTGCCGCAAGGGGGATCAAGGCGTTTATGTTGACAGGCGGAAATCCATATCTTATCAGAATTCCATTTTGGCGGCATTCCAATGCTCGGCGAGACTCGCCGCCGCTGCAAACTAACATGTGGCTTGCCGGTGGCACTGCCGTTTGCGGTAAGTAAGCTGCCATCAAGTGTGAGGCATCAAGCTAGAGTGCATGTTCTGCGTATTAGCGGGAACGATCACAAATTCTTGACCCAGCGATCTGGTAACATTCCGTGGCGTGTTGAGCGTTGTCGAAGCATCGCAGTGCCAGAAGTAGTGTTGAAATGAGCCTGTTGGCATTGTTTTATCACAACAAGCACCTACTCAAGATTTACGAAGCAGCCTGTAATAGAACAATTTGTTGCCAAAATCGGCGCTCCGAATTTTGCAAGTATACTCTCTTCACTTTCGAGGGAGACATTGAGCGTAGACATGTTCGGAGCAGCAAAGTTATGTACTCATTCGCACCGTAAGTTACATCCGGCACTGCGCCGGCAGGATGAGACATTTCCAAAGACGCCACGTGCCACACCTTGAGTGATCGAGTGAATGACGCTATCGATTCAAGCCTCTGTATTCTTGGCCCTGTACACAACCCGCCAAATGCGTCCCTGACGATTCGGACGACGCCCCATTCACCGGCCACCCAGCCACACCCAGCCACATCTCATTGGCGATCTAGAAAGACGGGGTGATTCCTTCAATGAATAATAATCAGTCCGGCAGCTGCCAGATTGATGAGCTCGATGCGTCTGGGATTGAGGCGTTTTCGCAACTCACTGAGATCTAATAATCGCAGCAGTACGGGAGGTTGCCGGTTCCGCTGTTGGTGCAACCCTGACAGAAGTTGCTGCAAGCGTGCTCGTTTACGAAGCAAGCATGAGAGGCTGCAGCGGTGGAAGCAAGGCCGAGGGCCAGGACGATGGTAGAGAAGCTGATCTGCATGATTGCGATATTTGATGAAAGATTGACGGAGAGATTGAGGAATCGGGTTGAGGTTGGTAGTTGAAGCTGTGAGTTGATCTGGATGAAGGGCGGTTTGGGCTTATTTATTTACAGACAATGCAGTGTGTATTCCTAGCCCGCTTGCAGTTTCCTGGTGTATAAGTGGGATGTTGTCACTTGATCGAATTTGATCTCACGATTCCCCGGATCTTCGAGCCGCCTCATACGATTTTAGAGAGTTGCAGCCGCAGAACGCAAGCTGGCTGGAAAAGTCTTCGGCAATATTGAGTCAGATAGATTGAACGGGGTATAGATACTTGGTATCCCACCGGTTCGGTGGGCTTCATGCAGGCAACATGCACAGCCAACTTTCAAGTTGCCGTAAATCGAATGTCGGGTAGCATTTAATGCCAGCATGATGCTTTCTGCTGGACAAGAGCCGAATATCTACCGTCAATGGCCATCAACGCAGGAATGAGTTCTCGGGGATCGCCGTCGGGGCAAACCGATGGGATGAACTTCCCGCTGCGAATATCCCGACCGGATGGAACCTTCGTGACACTGACGTCATTCATTCCCACAATATCAAGAATGCAGTCAGATTGATTTGAGATCACGGTTCACGAACCTCACTCACACCCCTGAAGTCAAGACTTGAAGACTGAATTGCATGTTTATCTCTTGATACTCTGTATCTGCTAAACCTCAACTATGCAGCTCCAAACTTGACGTCAGTGACAACAGGGCGGTGGTCGGAAATATACAGCCCATCGTCAAACTTATTCGGCAACACTGCGTGGGTGAGGAATTCCATCCCTCTCGCAGTCGGATCCCTTACAAATAAGTGATCGATGAGGCTGTCGTCCGACTCGTCATCCGTGAAGCCCGTGTAAGTCTTTGAATATCCAACTTGATGCTCCTCAGGTGTCACGTCAAGTGTGTCGTGCATGTTACCCTCTGCAATCAATGTTTGGTAGGCGGGATTGTCCGGCTCGATGTTCAAGTCGCCTCCCAGAAACACGGGTGTCACTTCATCAGCCGAAGACTCCAATTCTTGTGCAAGAACAACCAGGAACGCCGCGCTGTTTTCGCGTGCAGTTTGACCGATGTGATCGAAATGGGTGCACATGAAAACCAGAGGAAAGCCAGAGACGACATGCATAAACGAGGCGACCGTAACAATTCGCGGGAGAGCCGCGTCCCAGCCCACAGAGCCGGCGACGTCCGGAGTCTCGCTCAACCAATATGTGCAGTTCTCCACAAGGTCCCAAGCCCCCGGCTGATAGAAGATCGGAGAGAACTCCCCCTCCGCAACGCCGTCATCGCGGCCGACGCCGATGTGGGACCACGAGGAGCCGAGGTCTTCGGCAATGCCCAGCAGTTGCTCTTCAACCACCTCCTGCATGCAGACGAGTGACTCGGGCCGTCCGGCGGTTTCGTAGTTGAGCTGCGCCGTGAGACGGGGCCGACGGACGGACCAAAGTGCTTCATTGGTACCCGGAGTAGGCGTTGCCCAGCGGATGTTGTACGTCATCAACCGAATGAAGAGGTCGGATGATTGGGCGCATGCGCCGATAGCTCCGAGGAGCACCGCAGCGGTTGAGGCAGGCTTCATCATGAATCCGGGCTTGTCGCGGATCAAGTTCAAGAGGGCCTGGCTGGCTTCAGCGCCATAATCCTTACTTTGACTCTTTTATCTATTGTATTTATATGTCTCTTCATCAGAGCATTCTTTTTGTGACATCAGTTCACAACATGAAGTGAGGGGAAGTTGCATTTGGATTCCTGCCGGCCTCTGCTCATTCACGCTGAGATTGTCACATTCGTTCTCTGTCGCGCATATTTTTCGACCAACAGGGTTAGTCTTACTGTTCCTGTCGTCCAGCACCCGCCATTGGTTCGGCGGCATTCACACACGTTGACTGAACGGTCGACTTGGCCCGGTTTCACGTGGGGGCCGAAAACCAGTCAGTTCGCCGACTTGGTGGTCCGCCAAGAAACATTTCATTTGGATCGCAAACTGTAAACCATTGACACCGCTGAGGATTCTCGGAGAATATGTCGGGTCAAAGTTGACTTTCGGTAGCTTGTTGAACCGACATTTGAGGATTCTTATAAATACCCTTGCCGTCTCTCACTACCCTTTTTCTCTTTAGTAAATTCTGCGGAAGAGTCTTTGCCGCATGTTGGGTTCCCCGCCCTCAGGGGAAGAGACTTGCCGTATGCGGGAAGGGGCGATGCACGTTGCCGTCATCACGGCCGTCAATATTGGTTCGCCTAGGGTTAACGGGAGATGAAGGCCTCGTCTAACCCGCCAAGTTTTGAAGGGTTTATTTCCAGACGGTTGGCAATTTCACACTTGCGTTAGTTTATCTCGTTCGTGTCAACTGTCATCCTGCATGAATTTCTCCGGTGGCATGTGAATCTTCAATGTCTCCTTGGCATTTCCAAAAGGGATATTTTGCCCAATGTTGCGGCTCTCACAATCTTGCTAACGTCGCAATGAATAAACTCCAAATTGTTACTGGACAAGGGCTCGTGACTCCAGTGCGAAAGTCTTGGGTCGGCTATCGGATCTGCACTGTTCGCACTGACTATGGGCAACGATGGCGACGATGACGAGCCTCTCGGACAACTCGCCGCGACTCTACTCGACAATTCTGTGTGGATTTGGGCCAAATACGAGTCAAGTCACGATCGGTCTCACAGCCCACATTCCCGATGGCACTGGGGCGGTGTTCAACACGGCTGGAAATGTCAAAGCGCCAGGGGCCAAGACAAGGTCTCACACGTGTTGAAGAGAGATCCATCGGCCGCGGAGGGCGGAATGATGGATTTTCTGCCTCTTCTGCCCCCCTGGCCATGTGGAGGTGGTTGTCAAAAAAGCCCACAAGATACTAATACGTAACAATCTCGCCACCTAATTGGCCGCCGAGAGGCCTCTCTTTTTTATGTCGTGTGGTCAATGCCTTATTTTGATTAATTTCATCCTGGCACGCCTGGAAAACGCGCACATAGGCATGGAGAAACGTCGCATCACTCATGGATATTGTACAAGATTTTATACATTAGTGCTCTAATCTGAGCGCGAACAGACACCGGCTCGACATCGGTTCCCTACCGGCTCGATCCAGACCGGCCAGTCTTCAGACTGGAGTCCGTCTCGATATCGACCGTGTACGTGAACTGCTTGTGGATACCGCCGCCCTTTTGGTTGTTCGGCAGCAGGTCTCCTTTGTCGGAATCGCCATCCTGGAGGCGTTCCCAGCTGTCATCGCCCCTCCCATGTACAGTGGCGAGACTGAAACCCACATCTGTTGGGTTACGGTACGGATCCCGGCTCCTCTCGACAGGCTTGCTGCCAAACGTGAAGAGCCCACCCGTTCCGTTGCTTTTGCTGGGTGCGGAATCTTCGGCGGTCGTGCCGCGTGTGCGTGCGATGAAGCGGCGCAGAGAGGGGACAGAGGAGGCGATGCAGCCGATGCCTGTTTCGACGTTGGAGCAGAGGACTGTGTGGGCGACCCAGACTGGATCGTGTCAGCTTGACGAAGGGAATGGGTATCGTGGATGAAAGCCTACACTGGAGGTTCATCTGGGCCTTGAAGTGGTTGACGTAAGGAATGCGGACCATCGTGATGATCGACGCCCTGAAACCAAGTTAGGTGTCATGCAATGCAAGATGCAATCGGCGGGAGCACTTACACAGAAGCGAAGGACAACAGTCCAAAGACTTGCAGCTTGGTCTGCGTCTTCATCTGCGTTCCCCACAGAATAACAGCAGGGACGACGACAAGAGCAAGATCCGTGACGATTGCGGAAGAGGTGGCCACATGCCCGATGGCAATGAGGACGTCGACATCAGCGCAGGTTCCCTCGCCGGAGAGAATCATCGTTGGAGTCCATAGGGCTTCGACAGGTCGGCAGTAGAGAAGGGTTCCGATGAACGTGATGAAGAAAGATGCCCACGTGAGGCCCAAAAGAACCCAAATGGTGATGGTAAGAGCCCGATCCGTCGTGACAATGCGTTGAATCGTGAGGCAGACGGAAGACTTGACGAGCGCAAGGGCGCCAACGTAGACGAGAATCCAGACAACGTAGATCTTGAGGCCCTCCGCCCACAGCCATGCGTTCAAGTTCTCTTCGAGAGTCCCGAGTCCAACGAAGCAACCGTAGACAGCAAGTCCAACAACCGCCACGTAAACAACCTATCAACCATCGTAAGCCTTCACTCTTTCTGACTCTCTCCGTGCTTCTTTCGAGATATCCCATACCGTTCCTGCCGCCATGAGGCCATCGTCAAGTCCAAAGGTGCGTTCGACAAGGCGGATGCGGGTGCGTAGCCCGACGCAGATTACCGAAAAGACGAGGAAGACGCATGATATGATGATGATGGCGAGCGGGAGGCCCGTTGGCGGGAGCATTCGCAAATCGGGGTCGAGTGTCGTTGACCACATGTTGTCGGCTCGTGTTGATCAGTCCTTCCGTGAGCACACCGTCACGCCACGAGGAAATACCTGGCCAGACTTCTGGAAAGAGGCGTCCCGTCTACTTTTAAGCCGCGAATATCAAATTGGGGGCTGCGAGTGCGGCAGATCTAATCTGCAGGGGAAACGGCGCCGTTGCACGCGGCGTGCCGCTTGGTGCCAGAAAAGATCAGAACCAGGGATAGGTTTCATGGATGTAACCCCAGACATTGGCTGTTGGGACTGTCAAGCCTGTCAGAGGCTGTCAATGGAGAATTACCAACAGGGTCCGTATTCCATCAAAGACTCTGCCTTGAATAGCCCAGTCCAGTGGCCAAGAGAGGGGCTTGACCGGTCCGGATGGTCTGGAATAGCAAGACAGACGTTCTGGATCCGTTCTGCGATGCCCACTTTCCCGAAGCCAATGAAGACGCCGGAAGCCGAGAAGCGGAGTTTTGTTGACCAGGAAGTCGGCCGCACTTGCTCGGCACGCTAGCTCGAGCCCAGGGGTCCGTTGCAGGTCTACGAGGCCAACTCCACCACACTAGGCAGAAGACATCTTCAGCGGCCGAAGTTGGTCGAACGACGCAGGGAATGTGTCTGACGGCCGCCCAATCGCGGCAACCAGAAAGACGCATGGCGATTCCGCGCTAGCAGGAGCTCGAATCCATTCGGGCCATGTCGACTTTGGGGGTTGAAACACGCAGATCCCAACGAGCCGTGTGAGGAGCCACAATTAGGATCGTCGGGACAAAAAGTCTTTCTTGCGTAGGAGCAAGGCAACCGTACTCCGCATCGTGATCTCGTACGAGAATAAGACGAGCCGAATTCGTCCTGATGAGGCTGTTGCGACGCTGTCTGGGTCGTAGTCGAGCCAGAAAGGGAAGAAAGGGACGAACGGGCTGGATTACTTGGGATAATCCACTGGGATCATAGCCGTCATAATTCCAAGCGAGACGAGAAGATATCCACTCTGGAGGCTCTTTGGAATATTTTGAATTAAGTTTCTGAGCTAAAGGACGAGCTAGTAGGACCGGAGAAGCAAGTGCCTGGACATCCTAGCCCAGATGATTTGGTTCACTCCGCGATTGTAGAAGTTCGTGAAGAATGTCCTCAATTCGCACGGTTATTGCGAGAAACAGGACATACTTCACAAACTTCTACAATCGTAGAGCAAATCAGAAACATCGGAGTTAGGATGTCTCTTGGCCTACCTGCTCCCATCCGAACACACGTCATTAAATAGTTGCAATGTTGTGCTAAACAACCTTCACTCTGACTCCCGTGGTACCCTTGGCTGGCTCCGGCACGAACATGTCGTGATCGTATGCGACATCTTCGTCCTCGGTGTCGAAAAGTTGCATACGAGGCAGGACGCGCAGGACAAGAGCAGTCAAACACAGGTTCATCTCACACAAAGCCAAGCTAAAAGGTGCCATGTCAGCGAGTCTCTCTCATACGGATTTTCGGGTAGTAATCACTCACTTCATTCCCAAACAAGATCTGCTGCCCTTGGAGAAAGCGAGCATGCCCTTCTCGACATCCTTTCTGCGGTTGTTCTTCTCATCCAGCCAACGCTCGGGGATGAACTGGTAGGAATCGGGGAAGACACCCTCCTCGTGATGGGTGATAGCGGCGGACATGCCAATGGCGAAGCCGCGGGGGATGACATACTCGACGGGCTTCTTGTTGAACTCGCCGCGGTAGACCAGGTTCTCCTGAGTGGGGATACGAGCAGTGCGCGCAGAGACACCGTAAGAAAGACGAAGACCCTCCTGGATGACAGCACCCAGGTAGGGAAGGGTTTCCAAGGACGTCCAGGAAGGGAGGTGCTGAGGATCAGTGACAACCCCGTCGAGCTCCTTGCGGAGCTTCGCGAGGAGTTCCGGCTTAGTCAACAGGTGGTATGTCATGACGGACAAGGCCCAGCTGGTAGTCTCGGTACCGGCGCCGACAACGGCCGTGGCTTCGTCGCCCAATCGCTCGGGCTCCTTTTCGAGCATGGAGAGTTCCGACTCCAAAAGGGAACCGAAGACTGTGGGGCGCTCATGTCGGATGCCGGCATCGAGTTCCTTCTTGGTCTTCTTGACCCTGTTCGGGATATCGATCTTCAACGTCTGGATGAGCAGGGCGATATCCGCGGGTAAGTAGTTGATGAGCCTTGTGCGGTGTTAGCGCTGTTGCTGTTCCCTTGCATTTACCTCGTCCAAGTTGACTTACCACTCTCCAAGCACGGTAAGAGACTTGGTCCAGGGAAAGAAGCGGAAGACAAAGACGGGTCGCAGAATTGAGGCGGTCGGGGCGCGGAAGTTGGGATACCACCCCTCCTGCTGCAGGAAGCCGAAGCTCTCGCCGAAACAGTAGCCCGAAATGGCATCGGATGTGAAGCAGCTGTAAGCCATTGTTACATCAAACTCCTTCTTGCCCGACTCGTTCAGCAGCTTGTCGCAAAGCCTCTGGACCATCGCATGCAAATCCGCCTCCAATCGGGCAATGTTGCCGCGAGAAAAGAACTTGGCGAGAGGGCCACGTCGCAGGCGGTGCTGGTCGTGATCAACAGTCCCGAATCCAGACTCGCCCAGGCTAGAGTCGTACAGAGCAATTAGCATAGTTGCGCTTCATTGGCTGGGGCTGCAGGAGTTGCTTACGCCGAGCCGTTGATCTGGTGAACTGGCTTGTCGCGCTTGCGACCGCTCACAGCGTAGATCTCGTCGGAGAAGTTGGCGTCGTTGCAGTGAACCTCATGAGGGCTGATGCGGACGATGGGTCCTGATGATGGTTAGAAACTTGTCAAAAATCTTCAGCAATGATATGGTTGAACTCACCATACTGCTCGTGCATGCGGTGGATTTCTCTCGTGTATCTGCCGAACCTGATAACATCATGGTAGAACTCAGGGATGTACGTCGCAGCCGACAACTTCGGGCCGGGAATGCCGCTCAACGGGTGCAGCGGCGATATGTTGTAAAGGGCCTTGAAGAACTGGTACACCAGCCAGAGGCCGAGGAGACCAAGCACGCTACGCGCGCTCAGGTACGACGCCGAAACGTCGACGGACGATGGTCCAGTCTCGATAGTCGACATCGTTGACGATTACCGACAAGAATGAAAAAAGGATGTCGAAACATGATTTCAAAAGTTGCGAAGAAGAGAGGGCAATATCGTTTTCTCAACGGTCACCTTGCATCAGGCTGCTTGTGGAGAGTCCGGGGGTCACGATGGCCAAGTGCCAGCTCCACATAAACTGCATTGGCTCTACGCCCGATAAAGCCACAGGGCCGAGGTTTTGCAACGTCGAGACAAGGGCTCGTGGCATGAGGGATCAACAAGACGCGCAGGCGCAGCGGCCGCGGAAGGATTACAGAGTCTTTGATTTGCCGGCATAGCTATCGCATGCCCAGGATGGGCTGAGGTTGGGTGTTGGTGCTCTCTTCCACTGAAGAAGCGCGGGGGTGTGCTGATTATCGAGGAAAGAAAACGGCCCCTATTCGCGGTAACAAACTGGATGTAACGTCGTGTTTTCTGGTGTCTAGAAGAGGCAATGTCAAGCAATTCCGTTACGATTTTTGGGTGGCGTCTGGTAGGCAACGGAGATGTCAAACGGCCCGCGAACGGGGGTCATGGAGATTTCTTTATGTGGCCCGGGAAGATGGTTGGTTGAAGAATGAGAGCCCCTGAAGATTGCATCAAAAGAGCATCCACCCTTACAAGGTGGACCCCGGACATCTTTCGGCCACTTCGAAGCCCCTAATTACGTTCCGCACAACGTTCATTCGTACACGTGGTGCTGACGGCGGAGGCGGACATTGTTTCCACAGAAAATTCGTCAGCAAAATTGGGGCATACGGCAGTGCGGAAGGTCGGACATCGAACTGAGTAAGTTTGCCCGATTGCCTTTAGCGCCGGGATCATGACCTCCACTGTTCCCGCCGGAAGGCCGAGTTCAGCGGAGATTTTGCGTCGGCCCTGTCCCGCTTCGCCGTCCCTAAGTGCTCCGGCATAAGTTAAGCGAGGGAGCAGTGTCTTCCGATCGCCGATGCCGAAAGATCAATGCGGGGCCGTGTCGGGGCCGTCGTTCCGGCCGTCTGGGTCCACTATCCCGGCCTTTGGTCCGGTCAACGCCAGATCAGCACATTCGTCAAGTGGCAGAGGGCATTAACACAGATCAAGCACACTGATCGAACTGAGTAAATAAAAGCCTTCTTGAGGTTTACTTATGTCTGCCAAACTGGAAATTGACAATTGCAGCATAGTCTCTGTTACTGAGAAGGAATGCCTACTCGCGACCAGCGGAAGAATAATTGGAAGTAAAATCTGTTCCACATCGCGTGTCTCCTTTACCTGTGATTGTACCGCGACGACCAGGGCCTCGTATCCGTGATCAGATAGCAGAGAGAGGATGCAGAGGATAGGAAGTCGGCACTCGGCATGAGCACACAGACACGACAAGGCTGGGCGCAATCGGCAAATGTTGCCATCTTTCCGCGGAACTGAAGAGCTTTGAGCCGGATTGGGGGTGTAAGACGGGCCGTTGCGTAACGGCTCCACCGGCAGCCATGCCGCGACACGGACATCATTTCTCTTTTCATGGTTCGGGGAACCGGGCTGGTAAATTAGTTACCTGATTGGGACACTGCTGTTGGTGCAACATACGACGCAGAACCAACGAGCGAATGATAATCACAGACGTTCTCGTCAACAAATGAAGTGTGGACCGGCGGTTGCATTTCTCTTCCAACAGAGTTCTGACATACTCCATGCCCAGCCCGAGATCTACCAACAACCTTCCTAACATGCAAAACTTCACCACCCGCTAACCTCCGCATTTTCACGCCAGCTCACACTCAATGAGGCTCTCCACTCCCTCGCCCTTGGACCAAATCTTGACGATCTTGAGACCCGCCGGCTCCAGTAGACTGCGCCATTGCGCTTCCGTTCGTTCCCTTGAAGCAAAAAGAGTGAGCATCATCATGTCCAGGGCGGTAGTCTGCCAGTTGGCCCCCGTTCCGGGCACGACGTTCTCGTTGATCAACAGCTTGCTGTATCCAGGCTTCATCGCAGCCGTCACACGCGCGAGGATGCTCTTGCCAACCTCGTCTGTCCAGTCGTGGAGCACAGAGTGCATGTAGTACGCCCTAGCCCCCTTAACCGGCTGCTCTGTGTGGAAGTCATACTCCATAGGCTCGATCTTAGGATCGATTTTCTCAACTTGCGCAAGGACGTGCGGGAGGTCTTGCAGGACATGGCGGCCGGGCGCGTTGGGGTGCTTTCGGCAGAACTCGTCGATATCGTGGCCTGTGCTGCCGCCGATGTCGACGAGGAACGCGGCATCCTTGGAGGTGTCTGCACCCTGAATCAGGCGCTCGGCGACCGGGAAGAAGTCAGCGTCCATCCATGATGGCCGGCCTTGCCTGTAGCCAGCCATATGGTTCTGAAATTCTCCGGCAGGATAGTTGGTCATCATGTGGTTGAAGAAGTCACTATCTTCGCCAATGATGTCTTGCATGGGTCCCTTTTTGGGATCCTCG
The DNA here is from genome assembly GCA_028654355.1 of Colletotrichum sp. SAR 10_99. NCBI lineage: Eukaryota > Fungi > Ascomycota > Sordariomycetes > Glomerellales > Glomerellaceae > Colletotrichum > Colletotrichum sp. SAR 10_99. Next base: position 65,668 of record JAQIUT010000155.1, read on the forward strand.
TGAATCCTCCAGTTGTTCTTCTTCAGGTACGTAGGGAAGTTGGCCAGGGTCGGCCAGCAACCGCCAACGCTGTGGACGGTCAGGAGTGGGAATGTCGGCAGTGGTGGAGACGACTTACGTGACGGGATATCCTCCCGCAATCAGGGGGAGACTCAAGGACTTTGAAAAGTTTGTGAGCTCATATTCATCGGCGCCGACCTCCTTGATGTATCCCATCGCGCCCAGATGACGCAGCAAGCGAGCGAGAACATCGGGATCGAAGCCCAGAGTGTAAGCAAGCTTCTCGACCTTCTTAGGCCCAGGGTTCTCGGTCATGTGCTTCCAGAGACCCGAGTAAATGCCCGCCAGAATGTTGACATTGACGTTAGGCTGTGATATGGAGATCAGCCAAAAGATGTGAGGTTGGGTTGAAACAGACTAACCTGAGCCCAGACATGCCTAATCATTGTTTCTCTGGGAGTCTCAAGTGACAGAACCAGCGCACGAGCTTGCTTCAAGAGCTGGTTGCGTGTGGCATCATCGCTTGGCGACCAAGTTGCTCCGAGAGAGCCGATCGCGTTTGAAAGCTCGGCCACGCGCTTGGCATCGTTCGGCTGGATGGCCACAGAGGGGTCCAACGGCAGTCTCTCCGGAAGAGAACCCATGGCTACAGAACAATGACTCGAGTGCGTAAAGGGGAAAGAGAAGAATTGGACAAGACAAGACTGGATGTGTAATGAGAAGACAGGATGATCTGCCGAATGAAGGAGCTTTCAACCGACAAAACGAGTACCATCATATATAGAATTCTTCTCCTGGCTTGTTATCTGCTCAGTCCACGTGTCTCCCGAGCCTTTCGGGTTGAGACTGATGCCCATGTTTGTTCTCCCATGATCGCCAAGGGCTCAAAGCGGCAGCTTCATATCCATCTTCAGGGGGTTTGTATGCACATGAAGGGTCAATTTTGCAACACAACACCAACAACACGTTGGTTCTTCAACGGACTCGATGGCTGTGATGATAGATCACTGCTGAAGACCCAAGTCTGTGGGTCCGCAGACATATGGAAAGTCCACCGGAAACCCACCGGTCAGGCGAGGGATAACGTCTTTTGCTCAGGGGTCCTGGTTGCCGTCGGCGAATGAGAACATCGTGTTGGTTCAACGTCTCTTGGCTCAACCCTTGCAACACGAGTTTCTGCGCTCGAATCCTCGAGAAGACTCGAATGGCATGACTGTTGGAAGTTCTTTTGCGATCCCTTGTCTGTTTCGAAAAACGGCCGGAATGTGGCGATGAGAACCTGACTGGTAGCCTAAAAGAAGTCGCGATCAACACCGCAATGGGAAATGAAAGACTGGACTCGAACGAGGGCTCAGGAGATGGCGGACGATGCTCCCGCCTCCGCGAAGACTAGTTGGCAGTCTTTGGGGTTCCCAGGCCCCCGTGGAGGCACCCGTTTCTTATTTCTCCGACCCTCCTTCATCTGGCGCGGGTATTGCCGCGCTTTTCATGCTGTGCTGCCGAGCTCCTCCAACAGCCCAAATGCAGCGACCGTTCTTCTTTTCTTTCGCAAACGTTTTTTCTTGATAGCTTTGCGACAATGTCAACCGCATCATCTCCTGAGCGAGACGCCGAGGACAAAGGCCCGACGGCCCTCGGAATCGTCATTTCCGTCTCGGCTTTGAGTACCGTGTTCGCAGCAGCAAGACTCTTCGTCAGGGGAAAGATATTAGGCAAAGTCCACTTGGATGACTATTTGATCATTGCATCTGTGGTGAGTTCTCTGCATATGTAGCCAGGAAATCTTCAGCAAACACTTGAAACGTTGGCAAGCTGACTGTGCCGCATCGTTTGCAGATCTGCGGTTGGGTGAACGTTGGAACGGCCATCGCCGCGGTGGCTCACGGAAACGGACGACACTTCGATATCCTCGACCTCGAACAGAAACAAGGCGCTATCCTATGGACCATCGCTGGATTTCCGGCGGGCGTCATGTCCTTCGGACTTCCCAAACTCGCTGTTGTGGCGCTTCTCACTCGGATCATGAACCCTAGTAAGGGACACAGAATATTCTTATGGGCAATGAGTTTGTTCTGCCTAGCAAACTTGGTTGGCTGTGTGATTATTCTGTTCGCGCAGTGCCAGCCGTCGCACTCGCAGTGGGACTTTTCTGTGCTTGATAAAACATGTTGGGACAAGTGGATTCTTGTTTATTTCGCCATCTACTCGGGAGGTGAGCATTGGTATACCCAAAGCTACTTGGTATGGCTTTGAGTTAAAGTGTCACTCCTCCAGGCTTCTGCGCCTTTGTGGATATCTACCTGGCCGTGTATCCTGCCGTGGTGCTTGCGAAGTTGCAGATGAGCGTCAGAAAGAAAGTTGCACTGAGTGTCGCCCTAGGGATTGGCTCAATGTAAGCCACATGCTCTCAAGATCCTCAAACAGACGCTGAAAATTTTCGGCAGCTCTTCAATCGTTGCGATTTACAAGTGTACCAGACTTCCAAGTCTGGCTAGCCAGGACTTTTCGTGTACGTTCCTCAACCGAACTTCCTTCCCCAACATGCTCTTCCTAACTTTGTCATCTTCAGATGACACAGCGGACTTGGTGATTTGGACCATGTAAGTGCACATCTCTCTCGTGTCATGATACAGAAACCTAATCGTTGTCCGAAACAGTGTCGAAGGGAGCACGATGATCATAGCCGCGTGCATCCCCGTGCTGCAGCCTCTGGGCGAACTACTATTCGGCAAGCGCATGTTCAGCTCTGGCGGCGGCAAATACACATACGAAAACTACGGTTCTGGACCCTCAGGGCCGAGCGGCCATATGCGATCGGACAACATTGAGCTTTCGCGTTCGCGGGAAGCTCGAAAGCGAGCTATGAGACAGGCCGACGAGATTAGCTTCGACGACACGACGACAACCACGGCTGTCGCAAAGGGAAGCCAGGAGAGCATACTCAACCAACACAACTTCAATGGGAAGATCATGAGAACCGACGTGTTCACTGTTAGCGTTCAGCAGAACAAAGAGGCCTAAAAGAAACTCGCAGCTTGTTCGAGTGTGGTAGAGCGGCGAGAGCGGAAGGAAACGTCTTGTGTAATATTACTGCAAACACCTCTACAACCAAAAAGTTGACAACGCCGGACGCCTTATCCTTCTACGAGCATCATGCGTATGATCTGAACCGGTCAGCCATCGGCATGTAGTCCTTTGGTTTAGGCTCTCCAGTTATTCCTCCAAATACCAGCTGCCCTTTCAATTTCCACTTCGGTGGGACATTCCAAGCTTTCGCTACCTCCTCATCAATAATGGGGTTGTAGTGCTGTAAATTGGCACCGATGTCTTCCGCCGCCAGGAGAGTCCATACGGCATACTGCAGCATTCCATCGCTCTGTGCGGCCCATAGAGGGACTTCAGTGGCATAAGTAGGGTGCTTCTCTTGCAAGTCTTCGACAATCTGTTGATCCTCGAAGAATAAGATAGTGCCTGCGGCTTTCTTGAAGTTCTTCATTTTTTGGCTCGTGTGTTCCCACTTTTCATCCGGCACCTTGGCTCGAAGGATCTTGGTAATGATGTCCCACAGCCTGTCATGCTGCTGGCCGTGAAGCACAATAACTCGGTTCGATTGGGAGTTGAAGGCGGATGGCACTTCGGCGAGTGCCTCTTGAACGATTTCGTCGATGCGGGTGGTTGATAGGGGGACTTTTCTAGATAGCTGGTAGTGCGATCGTCGTGCCTGCATCACCTCCAGCAGGTCGCTCGCGGAGACGCTGGACGGCGCATCAACAGCGATGTAACGTGGGGGCGTGGATATCACTTCTGAGTCACCAAAGGGGAGTGGACAGCAGAAGGTATCCTGCAGCATCCTTCGGAGGGGGCGGAGTGCAGCCATAGTTGGGCGGTAAGACGGCGTGCTTTTCTGCTGCGTGATGCACTCCAGATCTCCGAGTAGTGTGAAGAAAAAGAAACGCGGAAAAGCTTAGAAAATTCGGCAGGAGGTGCAGTTTTCAGGGTCCCGCTTGAATGGCATTATAGCCAGGATCACATGCCGTCATGCTGCTCCCACATGATTAGATTGATAAGATCTCAGTCGGAAAACCATCAAGATTGAGACCGAAACTGACTCGTCTGGAGGCCGCGTAACGCGGTGTCCGAATTTCGAGCGGGTCTCCGACATCGCCGAGCTGTGATCCGGGTACGGTCCGGCATTTCAACCCCGAAGCGGTGTAGACGGCACAGCATCGATCAGGTTTGTCATGGCTGACAGATGATAGTTCACTGATCAAATTGTATGCGCGCGCCAACCGATGGCAAAGTTGGACGTTTTGCGTTCAGGAGAAAAGCTGGTAGTTTAAGAGGAGAGAAAGGTCAATTTGTCTGCGAAAGCCGGGTACCTCCGAGCCGAGCCGACTGAGACTGCGGTGGACCACGCTCGACACATGACCGTTGGCAGTTAGGCTTCGTGCGCAAGTAAGGGCATGAAACAACAACCCAACGGAGGCGCCTATTCAGAGGGCAAATCTGGTCTGTTGCGGAATATGCTGAAGCACGTTGTCGTTACTTCCTCAGCAATGATCGCGTCGTTTGCTGCCATGTCTTCTCTGCTCATCCCCGAATTCGCGAGCCGCATATGTGCCAGGACCATGGCTGGTATCATGTAAGCCTTGCCAACGAAATCCTGTGTCGGAAGCCTTTGTTCAGCGATGTAAATGAAGCGTCCAAGGATCTTGGCGAACCTCTCCTTGAGCTCAGGTACAAGTGTCCATGATTGGGGATCCGCGAAATAGCTTTCCATCTGGATGCAAATGAAGAGGATTGCTTGAAAGGCAATTGTCTGGAAGATGGAGCTCGAAGTGCGCATTAAAGTTACTAGCGCGTCATTCTCCGGCCAACCGGTCTTGTCTTGGGGAGGGTCGAGCCTTTCCATTAGGGACATTGCGGTTGACATGGAAATATTGTGGGAGAAGGTGTACAATGGATTTCTGAGCGATCCAAAAGGGGTGTGAAGAGCCAACAGTGATCTGGCGCATAAAGCGGCGGGCAATCCATGAGTAAACGCCGTCGAGGTTGAACGATGAGCTGAATCCGATGATAGCAGGAGCTGTGCTGCGGGGCTTAGCTGTTCATGTAGGATGAATGCTTCATTGCAGTCGACTGAGCCTTTAATGTTGTTGAGAAAATGTGCAATCTCAAGTCTGGCTGGTAGAGTGGTTATCAGCACTAAAATAGCTGAGATAGCCTGAGAACCTCCTGCAGTATCCAGATGATCGGATGCCATCGTCGGCAATGGCATATCCCAATCGTCTGGAGTTAAAGTCGGTTGCATTCCTTCATCCATAGAGCTTTGCAAATCAAGCTCGAGAATGGTATACCATAGGTTTTGATGTATCACCAGCTCCTCCGGACCCAGTTGATGGCCCGTAGCAGAAGGATGCCGATGCAGACCTGCCATCATAGCGTTGCGCACCAATGCTCCGGATGAGGGCCAGCTCGCAAGCACCTCTAGACCGTAGCATTGCCGCATTAGACTAATGAGGCAGGAAGACTGTAATGTCGTTATATCGCGGGGATCAGACCGAAGCGCAACGCTTTGCCATGCTTGAATGAGATGCCACCACGTGGTAATCCTGCTGAGAGGAATTCGGTCTTCCGTCGGCTGGATCGATGCGTTGCCGATGGCAATTACCAGGAGTAGGTGGATGCAGAAAGTCAAGGACACGCTCTCTGGTGATTCCCAATGTTTCTCAGTCTCAGCCCGAAAACTAGACTGGTTGAAAAATCGAAAGATGGAGCCGTATGTCTCAAAGTATCTGTCGACTAGCTTGATGGCAATTTCTCTGTCGGGAATTTCCTCGAAGATGGATCGCTGAGCTTCCTCGGAATCTCCCGAAACCAAAAAGCGGCGTTGGAATAGTTGGTCTTTCAAATCACTGTAAGAAGTGAATTTGCCATCGGGTTTGATGAAGCCAGCTTGACTAAGGGGTATTATGATGTGGTCCAACTGCACGGTCAATGTCAGACTAATAATACCGAGAAAGTTGATGAAAGTTGGGAGGCAAACCTACCTTTTCAAGAAGACCGTGAACGCTACTTCTTCCGTACCAACTTCTCTTTAAAGGGTTTCGGGAAACCTTTCTTGGGATTGGGGGGGATTCCAAACTCTCGCCAATGACAGTTTCTTGGGGCGTCAACAACGTGATCTCGGGATGATTTTGCCCCCTTTCTCTCTGCCCCACGCTTGTCTCCGAATTGGCTGAAACTCCACAGGCTGCCGGTGATATGTGTGGGGATTCAAGACCAACATCTTCGTGTCCTTCGATTGACACTGGCTCGTCGCTAGGTGCGACTCGATCTCGGTTATCGGACCGTGCCGCTTGAGCCTCTTGTGGAGGGTGCCTCTCGTCACTCTCAGTTGCTGAGTGGTCATAGGTGCATCTCAAGGGAGGATCAGTATTGGAACACCGATCACAAGGCTGTCCTTTATTACACTTCAGCTTTCGGCGATGACATTGATGACAGACCAGCTTGGACCGTTCCCGCCGTCGCCGGAAGGACCTAGTCCTGCCTGCGGCCGGAAGGTCGGACATAGTGACAGATGACGATTGAAACGAGACACGATGAGCGGATGAAAGATAAGCTGGCCTCTGCAGGAAGTGGAATGATGAATGAGGGACGATGGATCACAATCATATCTGACGGACATGGCAGAGAACTCCCTGCTGACATCTGATGAACATCGGTCGGCGACGCCAATTTAGCTAGACCCCACCTGTAACGCCGAGCAACTCTGTTTCATATCCTTGGGCCGGACTTAAGAGTGGGTCTCTGTTGACTAGGTGTCGGTATGATAGTTCATCCCGATGACAGCCAAGACGAATTTGTAAATTCGGTGCGGTGACATTGGATCTCGACCGAAATCAATTCTCAACATGGAAAATATACTGAGGCCCCAAAATCCTGTGGTTCTCCGGTGTATAGTCTTTCCTGGCATATTAGCCTCCGCGCTGCACTCTCTCCGGGTGCAAGATGAGTGACTCAATGCGGGGGATAGTTTCAATCCATGGGCCCATCACAAACGTTTTGCAACATTGCCTCCTCAAGAAACAATGCTTTGTAGATGTCTACAAGTTCGGGCATTGAATGTCACTTTCGTCAGCAATTTTCAACGCCGCCGTAACCTCTCACCGTGAATGGATTGACGCATGTCCGGATGTGATTATGGCTACTTATGCTCAACAATAAGTGTTCTCTAGTGCCCTGACATAGACAGGTAGTTCAAAATTACTGCTTTGAATCATTGATATATCTCTATTGGCTGACTACATAGTAGGTCACTGGCAAGGATTCGCGTTCCCCCATCTTGGGACCTCTTCGAGAGCGCACGTCCGTGAGAGTGCACGGCCATCCAATACTACCGTTCGTGGGGTTTCATCTACTGCATCTCCTACATCCCTGTTGCCGTTACAAAGAACTTGAAGACTGAGTTGTTTCGAAGATCCATCATCGGAGTCCGCGGAGCCTCTTAAGTAGCCATTGTTGACAACACTCTCTGACCGCTTCTGGCCTTTTGAGAGAGTAATCGCGGTCTGTGTGTTGAGCAATACTACCTAGCCGCACATCGCCAGCCCAAGGTGAAGCCGCCCACAACTGGCCCGAACATGGAACCTATTGACCTGGCGATGGGCAGCTGAGTTGATACTCATACCTGGCCCTTTTTCTCTGTGTAATGCTCCTCACTGTCGTAACGTATGGAACGCATCAACCCTTCTCAATGGTTGAAGAACCCGCCCAGCTATGTTCAAGGTCAAAGATCTCTCGAAATGTCAGTTAGATGCATGCTTGATTGGAAATGGTGTTTGAGAATATTTCTCAACCCTGTCAGCATAGATCCTTGCGCGCCTGCCGGGGAGCCTGTTTTCAACTACCCAGACAGTATGCTTCACCCTTTCTCAACTCGAGGCCAGTCTACTTCATTATAGGAAGAAGGCGGATTAGTCCTTGAGAAGAGTCGCCATTCTTCAACCGTAGTTTTGGTGGCTTCAGAGAATATACAAGTTCTAGTTTGTACGTGTCTTCAGTCAATCCCAAAATACGTGAGAAGGCAACTGGGAAGTGACTTACATCAATGCTTCACGATGAGTGGAGGTTGGCGACCCCACGACCCGTGTTCAGAGCTGCCAGTTCGCATTTGACATCTGCCTGACATCTGCAAGGGGTAGGATGCATGTTGAATTCCTAATTGCTGACATTCATCTATGCCTCTCATTTCCGTCTAATTTCCCTGCACCTTTTGCTACTCGGAAAAGCAACAAGACAAAGAAGAAAGTACGTCCCCCGCGCGGGATGATCCACTTGCTAGCTACGCAGCCAAATATCTTTATTCAGGTTAGAGGCAACTGAAGTAAGGGGCCTCAAAAGTTGAGGGAGGCCTCCGCAATTGATCAGCCACTACAATCAAGTTTGCAGTTGGAACAGGGTAGAAATTTTCGAAGCTCTTCCGCCACTTTTCTCCGAATACCGGATCACTGACTCCAATGACGGCTGTCCGACCTTGACAGCAACCCACCTCCCGATGGCCATGGAATCGGAGATTTTCCAGTTGCAGAAAGATCCCCTCTTCTTAATGGCTTGAGGTAGAGGTAAGGTTGTCTTCTATGCTTCTCCAAAGGAAGTCAGCTGCATGTTAAAATCTGCACAAAACTGCAGAGACCTGCAGCCGCCGTGGTGAATCAAGGCTGGTCACGCACCTATGATCCCACAACCATGCAGCACACCGCATGTTGGTACGGATCACATTGCGGTATTTGTGGTCTAGATCCCGCTGACAACGAGGGGTCGGTGTCCACTGTCTTAGAGCCCTGCATGGTATACCGACATATAGGGTGACATCGGCTGCAACCCAATCTGTAAGCAAATCGTGATGTTTGCCCTGCCGATAACAGCTGATTTCAAAATGTTTGGCAAACTGTGGACGCAGGGGAAAAAAAGAAACCCTCGGCGACAGCCTTTTTGAGCAGTCGAAGAAAAATGGTCCGAGTAAATGCCCGTGGAACTTTCTGTGACCATGACCTGCTGCACCTCCCTGATTGGTGTCGACGGACATTAATCGATGGACGTCGATCCTCCGCACCTGCCATCTTGAGCACTGGTTGGTCAGTTTATACCGTCTAAATCTCCGTTTGAGGAATCTGGCGGAAACACCGGCACCTGAAGTGGTTTAAACTGGCATGCTGCTATCCGTCAACATACCACGGGAGCTTTTTGCACCCGGGCGGAATGCGGGCTCTCCCGATGAATCTGAATCTATTAAAGAGGCTATTCCCGGCCGAAAGAATGGAGAGTATCCCGACATCATCCTCAGCCATCAAATCTTGTGATCAATCAGACAGAACACTTTTGTCATCATTTGCCAAATTTCACCATGAAGGCCTCCGCAGTCCTCGCTCTCTTCGCGACCTCGGCTATTGCCACTGAGTTCGGCAAGACGTGCAGAGATGAGCACATCGACGCCAACACCGACGTTCTGACAGCCAAGTGCGATACTGGCGACGGAAAAGGCACCCTCCTGGACACCTCGCTCAACCTGAATGACTGCTTTGGGTTCCAAAACAACCAGATCCAGGTACGTACGGAATATCCGAGGCTGGAATGCTCTTGTGGTCTTGGAGGTGCATGATCGCGGGTTGCAGTCGCCCACATCCCGGATCCTTGTTTTGCTGACCATTTCGTCATAGTACGCGAACCAGGGCCACTTTGGCGACGTCTGCAAGGACTGCTTCTCATACCGTCTGCCCGACCCCATCTATGAGATTTTCGGCGTCTTCAGGGTTTGGATGAACTGCACCTGCAACGGCAGTCCCACGGAGAGTGCCATCAACCTGGGTAAGTGACGTTCTGGCTTGGCGCTGTTGCGAGCCTCATTCTGCATGCATTAGACCCCGGCTGGGCATAGTCGCTGACATCACCCTACAGACAAGACCCCAATCAGCAACAAGTTCGGCACTTTGTCCTGCGCTCGTGGATAGACACCCATGCACATGGACTTCTTATCTCAATCATTGTTCCTTGCTTGTTTCTGTCTCTTCCGAAAAAAATGGAGTAGTCAATGGCTTCAATCTTAAAGTCTGGCTAGGCTGGGTATGATTTACGATAGTTCTGGATCTCGTTCGCTACATCTTGGAGGATACCACTTTGAAGACTTCTTGTACATATTTAGCGGCCCAGCGCCGTCATGTTGGAGGATGGAATATCTAGCAGCAACCTCCCTGCTTGTCATTGCCATGCATACTGTAAGACAGCATCTCGAATAGGTAGCCTTGTCAACAAGTCGTTCACTCGTAGCACTGGAATCACAATCGTGAGACATGCCTCTTGTTCAAACTCCCTCAATTGGCTCTAACCATCATTCCTAGGTCTGGATCTACTCCAGACTAGTCTCATCAAGAATGTACACGTAGGCATGGAACCCCCACTCAAGCCTCATTGCGGAAACCCCTTCATCCCAACCCAGATCAAAAGCCTATTAACTCCGCGCTACGGCCGTTGCAGTCATCACCAATCAGAGGAGGCTCAGCATCGATGACGGAGTAGGCGACCCTTCCCGGCCTGAGCTCGAGATTGACAAATTGTTCATCCGCCTCGCCAGGTTGGGAAGGCTTTCCCAGTTGTACTCGTCTTTCCACGTGTTGTCCGACTTGGCTTGAAGGATGAAGTCATAAAGATTGGCCATCTCTTGACTGTCCCACATTCCCTCTCTTCTCTTCATCCTCCGCAAGGCATCGATGCATCGTCGTTCCAAGTCGTCGTTCTCGCAGAACGCGCAGATGTACGAGAGCGAAGGCACCACATCTGCCGCGAGTGAGAAGGTGGGCCTCGTTCCTTGCGTCTTGCCGAGGATAATGTCTTCCGCCATGTCCACTAGCTCATTTAAAACTCCCATATCCGAATGCTTCATGTCGCAGGGTGTGTCGTGCGAGTTGAAGATTTCCCAACTCTTCCTAGAGAAGTCCAAGGCCTTAAGCTCTTCTTTATCCGCCGGGTCGATTCGTTCCGGTAGGCCCTCTTGAAAAGCGTCGAAGCGAGCGCACCACTCTTTGAAATGTTTATCGGCCAGATCCCATTCAGGCTGTTTTGTTGAGCTCCTCGAAGTCGTTGATCCAGGCGAGTCCTTGCCATTTTCAGGCGGAGAGGGACACGATCTGCACGTGGAGCCTTCACTGCAGGATACCCACGACTCATCGAACGCTTCGGAGAACATGACTTCGACGAGATGAAGCTGATATCGGGCCTCGGCGACACTAGTGAAGGGTCTGGTCTGGTCTTTCTCTTCGTCTTGAACGAAGAAGGACAGATCAGGAACCACATCCTCCTCGATTAGCATTGACGCATCCATGCCCATGCACGAAAACATGCCGGCTATGTCGCAAAGCTGGATGAAATGACTTTCGACGGTTTCGGCGAGATACTTGTCGTAAGCGGAGAGCGAGGCTGGATTTCGTCGGTATGCTAGTGCTGCTTGATGAAGTGAGTCAAGAACCTTTGCCCCAGATCTCAAGTGTTGAACAGCTTTGTCATATTGCCCTCGGATGATTTCGTAACAGACGAAGACTAGACAGCTGATCAGGGTGATTCTGATGTTGACTGGTGAGGGGTCAGCCATAATCTGGATGGCTTCTGAGACGGCTTTTCGGTAATGCCGCGTTGATACATCGGTCAGCTCTAACGAGCTCTCTGTGGCTTGTGTCTCGTAGAAGGGGTTTTCCAAGAACGCTCTGTGGGCGGAGCCAAGGGCGATGACGGCATGCTTGACGGAATCGGAGTAGTAGCCTAGAGGTAGGATGTAGTTGCTCCAAAGTTTTGCCAACGGCGTAGAGGCTCCAAAGTCTGGAACGGTGCAGTTATGGACGTGGTGGAACATGAGTCTCTCGATGTTATCCCCCGTAATGTCCCAGTTGACAGGTGCTGTCAGATGCATCACCGACGTATTTCGAATCTGTCGCGCCAGCATGCAAGCGGTAGCAGTGGCGTTCGCGCTTGGCGATCGCGACGCTCGCCTTGTTTGTACAGCATTGAGATTCGGGTATCCATCGCATTTGTGCTTGTCCTTTTTGCATCTTTTGCATGTGGGTTTCTCCTCGTCACACTTCACATGTCGGACTCTAGCGGCAGTTGGTCAGATTCTGTACAGCGAGGCCGGTGATACAAACAAAGTCTAGATAGCGAACTATAGAACCAGGCAAAGAGGCCTTACTTGCTGTGATGAAAGGAAACTTGGGGTCAGTCGAAGCATTCTTGAACCAACTAAAGTGGCATCAGTGTTGGTCACCAACCATGTCAGACATCCGGTCCTAACCTTTGACGCGCTCGCCCTGGTTCGCTTGGGCTTCTTCGGCGCGGGGGCCACCGAAAAGACTCCGGTCCCCGGAATGTGCGCGTCCAATGGCATTATTGGCTTCGATATGCGTACGAAAGAAAGCTTATCAGACAAATCAAGTTGTGAGATCGAACGGAGCTTGATGACAGCTGTCCGTACCGAAACACCGGTGAAAAGGTGGGAGCGCGCTCTCGGATACGGTAACGCGGGGGCTAAGACAGGGTATGCGCCAAGCATCACACTTTTGGGCAACGCCCACTATATAAGCCAAGGTGGTCGAATTGGCCAAAAGCGCGCCGACGCGCCCCTCGGGCGCCGATGAGCCCTGGCCATCCCCTGGTTTTCCCTGCGACGTCAGCAACTTCGTCAGGGACAACAAGCGTTTTGGCGCTAACACTTAGTCTTTTACGAAGTAGCCAATCATACGACTCAGTCAAAAGTTATTATTCAAGAAATATGGGCCTCCCGAGGATGGGACCGTTCGAGGTTCCCGCAAAATTGTCTGAACTCGACGGAAGAAGGTGCCTAGCTCCGGTGATTCACACGGCGACGCCGATACAAAAAGTGCTTCTTTCAGCCCTACCGGGCAACATGCGTTCGAAAGATCGCGGGAATTCCTTTTCATCTTCCTATTGGCGTCTTTACCTCCTCGAAGCAAACCTGTGGCATCTGCCAATGCCGCTAGCTGAGAATGATTCAGCCCCTGTTTTAGACCGTTGGCTGGAGCTCCCATCTCCACTGCGGGTATTGCAGGTTGAGGAGTCTCGTGAGTGTCATCCCTCAGACGTAAAACTCTCTCGAAGTTGTAGTTGCGACATACGACAGAAGATGGGATGGCAGCCCGGCATATCGATGTTAACCTTTCGGAGTCTTAACCGTTTGTTTCTATCCCTTTGTTCTAACAACGATAATTCGATGAAATATGGCAAGGCCTTTTACTGCTGCCTAAACCTAATCTCCTAAGCTGAAATGGCTTAGCACACAACACGAAAGATTGCAACTCCAGTGCTATTCTTGGCACCGGCACCTGTCTGGTGTGATTACTGATGGACACTGAGATTCTAGAAAGCCCGCCTAGCGGGACTTTAATTCTCTCCGGCTTCCATGGCATAATTTTCCGCATATTCGCCGTGCATCTGAGTGTCATCGGGCTGTCGTTCACGTTGTTATGGCGCTCACACTAGGAACCCCCTTGTACTCTCACATGTCCAACATCTGACGGAGAGTTTGACAGTATGAACCTCTTGAACATCATAAGGGGATGATGTAATAATTTCGCTGCCGTCGATGCTCAATGAGTAACATTGTTTGCGAATTTGCTTCAAGCTCACTAAACGATTTTCGAAACATTCTCCCAGGTATCCTGGGCGGCACAGTCTGCATGAATCTCGGTCTCGGTCGAAAGTACAGATATGGTCAATAGCGATGCACGTGTTCTCAGCAAGAGTTAAAGATCTTGCCGGTGGGACGGTCTGGCCTCCCCCCGCAAGCCCCGCGCCGAGAAACAGCGATGAGACTCGGAGAAGCACGCTCGGACTGCAAAAGCACATAGCCAGGGGAAAACCCTTTACCAGGTTACCAGTCGTGCTGGAGCGTGCAAGGGTAGTTAAATAAGTGTGCCGACCGTTAAACTACCTTGCCTGACTGCCTCTAGAACAGCAGGCTAGGGGGTGCTCCGCCCCAACTTACCAGGAGAAATCTTCGATGCAACGTTAACATTACCACGAAGGTGACTTTGAGTGCAGCCGGCAGCAAACTCCTCCCATGTAGAAGCATCACATAGATATCGATACACTCTAATCATTTCCTCCATTGCGCCACGATGTAAAGACCAACTAGGATTGTGAGCCGACGTGTAAGAGTGCTTGAGATAGGGTAAAGATAGCGTTCCAGATAGGAAGCTCACCATCCACCGCTAATCAGAGCAACTTCGGTGAGATTTTGAACAGAACGAGTCTTGCAGTGCGTTATCTATGAAGAGGGGCTGCTCAGCTGGCTACCGGACATCATGGAAGTCTCACAAAAGCTTCAAGCTTCGCGCCGAGACAACTCAATGGCTACAGTGAACATTCATAGGGTGATTTTCAGTACCCCCAGCAGATGACTGTAGTACGATCGACATATAATAAGATGTTCTGAATTGTTTTGGTGCACATCGCAAATCTCTCCGCGTGAGACTGGGCTCACTTTTGCAACCGTCGACTCAAAACTTCCGACCGGGCTCCGGAACCGTATCTGACGACATCGAAAAATGATATGTGATCAGTGTTGTGTGCATGAAATGGCAGAAATATTCCCTCTTTGGGCTGGGCTGAGACATACACGTAATTTCACTTCAGATGACACATGTCTATCGATTCACCTGAACTCGTGGCTGAGTTGTCAGGCTGATTTCTCAGGGGGAATTGGCGGCAGCATAGCCCTATTCGGCCCTTCTGCATGATGGCCACCAGTGAGATGCGTGCCAGCGCGTTTGGCAAGTCAAACAAAGCTCGCCATGTGTTCGGCTTAACAGCAATCTCATCAGTCATCGTAATGTCACAATACCAAGACTGGTCTTGATGTCTTCGACCTAAAGAACTGGTGAGGATTGCGGGTATCTTTGTGTCGTTCTACCAGACTTTAGTGACCCCATTTGGCATGGTCTACTCCAGTTTACAGGTTCCCAAGTGGAATCGAACAACGGCCTAGAGCCGTCCAAGGTTGCAACCAACGGGCCATGCCTCTTTCATGGTTAGTGATTCCAACTAAATATGGGAGCCGAACACACAGTCGGCATATTCGTGCCGCGCGTCAAGGATCGATAGGCTCAAGACCCAAGGCAAGGGGATGAGCACAGAGGCCTCCAGCTGAGACCCCACTGAACTAGACATGCAGGAGACGTCTGATTGAGCAAGTTCGGCACAGCCCCCATCGATACGGGCGAGGTAGGGCTTAGGCAGCCGTTTTGGCAAGGCATTTCCCCCGTCTTTGGTCCAATGAGGGTGGCCCTGCTAATTTCTAGTCTCGTCCGGCGCCGTTACGATTCTCGGAGCCTCAGTCCATAGCATTCTCGGCCCCCGGGAAGTACCCGCTCAATCTTATTATGACTTCATGTCAGGGCCGTCGCGTGAAGTGCACGGGGGCCGAAAACAGCTTTATCCTCAGATGCGTAAGTAGAGAAATCTCAAAAGTCCAACTCCTTGCTAGCAAACTCAACCCATTTCAACAAATATTGTCAACTTCTCTGATGGCGATCTTGCCGCGCTTTGCAACTTATGGCTGCATGATATGTCAGGCCAAATTCACATGCGCTATCGACGTGTGTGTAAGCGATGTAAATTTGTTTTCGACACTGAACATCGCTATGGCACACATGCCTGTAGAAGCTCTGGTTCTCGAGGAGCTTCGCCAGTGGCAATATCCACTACCACTTCGCCAAGGTAGGCCAGCCCTCGGACCAATCACTAATCAAAAAAAACCTTCAGTCCTCCGACACTGACGAGTTCAAGATCCCCAAAGAGGAACTGTTCCATAAGGCCTATCAAGACCAAATTAGAAGACGGCTGATGATATCCCAACAACCATTTCACCGAATATTTTAAACGACAACTAGGTCTTTTACAATTTTGGCGTGTCATGTTTCCCATCAGCTAAACAGGGGTGTCTTCAGCAGTAACTGTGCCAGTCCTCACATCCCTCGAAGTCCTCAGAAAGAGAGACTGCAGCGACCAAGTTGCGAGCGAATATTGAGACCCGGAGGAACTGATTCACAAGACGACTGTTGTCACAGACGATAACAGTCAAGAAGTACCGGGTGATATAGCAGGTACATGTGATCATTCCCACATGTGCTTTGTCGACTTTCAACAACAGAACATGAGGTCTTCGGGACACGGTACACGTCGCACCTGACCTCTTTTACAATTCGTCTGTAAAGACGATTCAGCTTAGGCTGATCGACTATCAGCCTCCGGGACTCTTCACGGCACGGGCCGATCCTTGCAGCCATGTGGCAGGCAATTGATCCAGATGCCTAGGCATGCACACCGGCATCGGTCATTTCGGACGAACTTCGCTCTGATCACTGGCCAATACCGTTGCGCATCATATCTCTTGGCATCTCAAGCGGTCCTCGCTTGATGCAAGATTGCTACGATGAGACCTGGCTCATGGGGTCGAGGCGGCGTTTGCCAAGCTGCGCGGTCGTCAAATGCGGACTTTCGGGGCTGCAACGGCCGAACACGCAGATCGTCAAGAACCACAAAAACGAGGTCGCGTTGCACCAAAACTACGAATGAGCTGCACCGAGCCGAGAATGTTGTATGCATGCTGGATGGATCCTGTCTCAGCATGTGCTTGGCCTACCGATAGGAGGTCCGCGGACACCTATCGCGTCCCGGTGCCAGCGGTTTAATGCCATGTAGATAGAGAGATGCACTGGTTATAAAGACGAACCAGATTGTCCAGACATCCGACGAACGGCTTTAGTACAAACCCTCAATTCAGATGTTTATCTAGTTCCTGGATCACTCATAACTACATCTCAACATGGCGACCGAGAAGAAGATGCGAATTCTGATTGTAGGCGGAAGTGTCTCCGGGCTATCCTTGGCCATCATGCTGGAGAAGTTCGGCATCGACTACCTGATCCTAGAAGCCTACCCTACAATTGCGCCTCAACTTGGTGCGAGCATCGGCCTCCTGCCCAACGGTCTGAAGATCCTCGACCAGTTGGGATGCTACGAACGCCTGCGTGAAATCGGGGGCGACATCTACTACAAGTGCTCCATCAGATCCTCAGATGGGCGGATTCTGTCAGAAACGGAAGACGCAAGTCTTTCTGAGAGCATTGAGAGCATGTACGTCGCCAAGTTCGTCCGATGTATCTGCTATGATTGACTTCGACTAGGACGGGCTACCCCTGCGTTTTCATCGACAGGCAAATGCTTCTCCAGGTTCTGTACGAAAAGATCCGTCACAAGGATCGCGTCTTGACGGGGAAGCGAGTCTCCCGGGTGGAGATGACCGACTCAGGTGTCACGGTCAAGACACAAGACGGAAGTACATACGCCGGAGACATTCTCATTGGGGCCGACGGGGTCCGGAGCACTATCAGGCAGGAAATGTGGCGCCTTGCTTCAGAGGAGAAGCAGAACGTATTTCCACCAGACGAGGCCCAAAGTAAGTCATTGCGCTGGAAAAAGATTGTGATGAATGACTTTCTTACAAATTTTGAAGGTCTCAAGTCAAACACAAAATGCATCTTTGGCATTTCGAATCTTCCCAAGGGCTGGCGTGGGATGCAGCATTCCGCCTTCAATGATGGGCGGAGCTATCTGTTGGTCCCAGCACCGAAAGACCGGGTTTACTGGTTTTTCTTCCACGTGATGGATGGCACCTACTACGGGAAAGACATTCCGAGGTTCTCAAAAGAAGACGAAAAGGCGCTGGCATCGAAATATTTTGACGACAATATCTCGGATTCAATCACGTTTCGCGATATTTATGAAGGACGACAGGTTGCTACACTTGTGGCATTGGAGGAGCACGTCTTCTCTCGTTGGAACTACCGAAGAATTCTGCTCATCGGCGACTCAGCGCACAAGGTACGCATATCGTGTTGTGTGTTTGTTGGTATACATGAATCGCTAATACGTGGTCCATACAGCTTCACCCGATCACAGCCCAGGGCGGCAACGGCGCCATTGAGACAGCGGCAGCTCTTGTCAACACGCTGGTTTCAACACTGAAATCAAATCCTCAGTCCTTGTCGGACAAGGTTATTGAGTCTATGCTTGCGCAAGTTCAGACAAAACGCCAAGACAACATCACCGAGGTTATGCAAGAAGGGCGATGGGTCAATAGCATTATCTGCCAGCAGTTGCCCCTCTCCAAGTTCCTGATTGGCATTATTGTGCCTTGGCTTGGTGATGGTCTTTTCCTCAAAAGCTGGTACAAGAGCTACTTGAGAGGTACTCAGGTAGAGAGCTTGGGCCTGCCTCACAGGCTGGTATCCAAGTCATCTCACGCAGTTGCAGGCTCGCAAAGCCAATTTCGTAGCTGGGCGATCTGGACGACTGGAGTGGCCTGTTCTGGGGTTGCTGCTTTCAGGCTCATGCGACTACGTAAGGTGTAGATGCATGAGACAAATGGTATTTAGACTGTATTCTACTCCACTACTAGGGTTTCATAGTCATCACAAGAGATCTTCTGTTCCTTGTTTCCTTCGATCGGTCCTCTATCTTCGGCTGGACCTCCATCTTATGGCAGCATGCCGCCATCGACTAGCATCGCTTGACCGGTGACGTATGATGCAGCATCGCTGAGCAGGAAAGTGATCATTGCCTCGACCTCTTCTGGCTGCCCAATTCGCCCAAGCAAAGGTGGCGGAAGGACAGCTCCAGTGGCCGCAAACTCCATAGATGCTGCCAGAATAGGGGTCTCAATCGGTCCACTAGAAAAATAAGTAAGAGCTCCTCCGAATATGAAGTCTCCATAACTTCAATGTCAGGGTAAACCTACGGGCAAACGGCGTTGACTCTGACACCCTTTCTTCCAAACTCTCTCGCAGCGCTCTTAGTCAGTCCAACGACTGCATGCTTGCTCGCGGTGTAAGCCCCGTGGAACTCCAATCCATACAAGGAAGAGACAGAGGCAACATTGACGATAGATGCTCCCTTTCCGTCGTCCTTCAAAGCCGGGATCTGGGCTCTCATAGCATTCAGAATTCCCTTGCAGTTCACTCCCATCACAAAGTCCCAGTCATCGTCCTCGATCTCCGCGATCGTCGCCCTGTTTCCCTGCCGGCCCAGTACGCCAGCACAGTTAGCGGCTCCGTCAAGCGGGCCGAGCTTCTCCACCGTCTCGGCGATCCACGCCTCAACCGCCTTTCGATCTCTCACATCGGTGACCTTGGAAAAGACGTTCTCTGCGCCATAAAGCCCGGTGAGCACGGCTGCCTCGGACGTAAGCAGAGCCTCGTTGACATCGGTTATCGACACCCGCGCGCCAAGGGACGCCAGTTTCTTCGCCGTCGCGAGGCCGATGCCTGATGCTGCGCCTGTGATGGCGATGACCTTGCCCTTGAAGTCGCTCATAGCTGTTGTTGATAGTTGCGGTATCGATTGTTGAGAGTGGTAAAAAGCCTCAGGAGGGGGAAAAGCTTATCCTCCAATTTTCGGCCGATGTGATGGTCCTCCACCTCATGCATGATGAGTAACACAAAACGGACCTATTATGGTTATCCGAGGCTTTAGTGCGTCTTCTTTCGGTGATATGTATCCATCGCGGGCTGGACCGACAGGGGACGGTGACACCGCCGGTCGGAGTGGGGCTACCAAGGTGCGTATCGCCGGTGCGTTCGCATCGAATCAGGCTGCTCGCCTGAATTGACAGACCGAAGGTATTCGGCGTTGTAGGATCCGCTGAGATTGATGCACATATCTTGACCGTTTATCGAGGGCACTACTCAATGTGTCGGAATGGCTTTGGATCCTATTTTTCCGGGTCTGCACAAAGATCCGGAGGTGAAACATGAATCAGAGGGAAAAGCCCCCTTGCATGCATTATGCATATGAACAAGATTCGCAGGGATGACAATTATTTCTTCGCATCTCAAGAAAGCTGATAAAAAGCTCATTCATAAAGTAGAGCTGTCGAGTCCAATGAATGAAGTGTCTAGTCGAGACTCTGAACCATTATATGAATCGGCGTCAATAGTTGGAATCAAGGCGGCATGCAGACAGCCTAGAATGGCGATGTAAACGCCGACCTTTAATTATGCCCTTACATCAAAATTTACATCAAACGTCGCCCAGTCAGCTGAAAATGGTGACTCCCAACTTGGCGACCTGCTATGCAACAATTGAGACCAATCACAACTACCTTAGGTATGAAGCCATGGGCAGGAAGGTGGCTACTCAACTTGGCAAGAATGCTTACTTATAGATCAGGCTACCGCTAACCTTCAATTTTCTCCACTACGACGGTGGAAGCCACGTCAGCACTAATCAAAAAGAAAAGGCCAGCAGTATGTCCTGAAGTGCATGAGGTTTCTTGCCGTGTCGTCAGTGCCTACGCAGAACACCACGAACAGCAAAAGAACTGTGCTCAGCAACACTAGAATACAAGACATGTGGCTTATCAATACTCACAGCTATGCCTTGGAAGATATTACAGACCCCTCATTAGTCAAATACGCCATCCTTTCACATACGTGGGAGGATGAGGAAGTTACCTTTCACGACATCCGCCACCTTACCCAACTCAAAACGCCCAGGTTCTCAAAAGTTTGGAAGACTTGTGAAATCGCGCGCGAACGGGGACTTCAGTATGCCTGGATCGACACTTGCTGCATTGACAAATCTAGCAGCGCGGAACTCAGCGAAGCCATCAACTCGATGTTCACGTGGTACCACCAATCTGCTGTCTGTTTCGTGTTTCTATCCGACCTACCAGCATTGGAGGACATGGGGCCAGCATTAAGATCAAAGTCCGGGTTCCCTTATCCTTCCGAGATGTTTCGCAGATGTCGGTGGTTTACTCGTGGATGAACGTTGCAAGAATTGATTGCGCCGGACCACGTCGAGTTTCTGGATTCCAAATGGGTGCCGTTTTGCCGGAAGGCCGACTTTCTCGACATCTTATCAGAGGTTACTGGCATATCACACTCTGTACTAAAGTCTCCGTCCAATCTAAGGCAAACTCCTGTTGCTGTTAAAATGTCCTGGGCCGCATCGAGGGAGACAAAACGGATTGAAGACCGCGCATACTCCCTTTTGGGCATATTCGACATCAGCATGCCCCTGATTTACGGCGAAGGAAATAAGGCTTTCCGCCGACTACAAGGTGAAATCGCGAGAGAAACCAACGATCTATCTCTGTTTGCATGGATTGGCCCGTCTGAAGAGGATGAAGGCTTCCAAGTATCAAGGGGTGTTTTCGCAAGATCAACTAGCGAATTCGGTGACTGCTCGAAGATGCATCGATATCATACCAGAAATGAATATCAGCCTGAATTCACTCTTACGAACAAGGGCGTTCGAATCAATTCCAAGCTGTACAAGCATAAAACCGCGCAGTGTGTGTACATCATGTACCTAGGATTTACATTAACTGGCACAACGCCTATTTGTATTTCCCTCGCCCGCACAGCTGACGGACACGTTCGAAGCAACCCCTGGTCCCTCGATTAATGGGAGCCGGCCAATGGTACGAACAGGCTGCGCGACCCATCGACCATATATGTTCAGAAGGATGTGAGCCCACAGGAAGACCTGAAGTTCCGAAGTCGACTGCACAGATGCTTTCAAGTTACCATGGGGCTGTGGTCATCCATGAAGCTTGAACGAGTGCGTTGCAGCCCCGAGCACTTATGGGATGAGAGATTTGCGATTTTCATTAGTAGCGACCCTGAAAAGTCATTCATTGCCTCAATGAAGCTTTCTGTTCACGGGGACGACTCAAGTTTTGGCGAAGACTTTCCGTTGATCGTCATATTTGGATGGAGCAAGATTCAACAAAAGCCGTTTGCCGTACTTTATGGTGATGGTGAGAATGTGAAAAATCCCAAGACATCCGTGAAATATTTGCTGCCAGATGACTTTCCAGACATTTTACAGAACGAAGTCGACTGGGAGCGCTCGCATGATGAAAATGCAATCGAGAATGCTATCTCAGTAGTCTATTCAGCGCCAAGATTCCGAGCAAGGGAAGTACAGTTCATCAGGGTCGTATCACCTTGGGGAGTACGAAAGACCTATGCTTTTGTAGCGACATTCAATCTCAGCTTGGAGACGCACAAAGACCTGGACAACATGGTGATGTATCATATTTCGATACGTGGAAGATCTTCGAAGTTGAAAGACGGCAATGCCATAGCAAAGGCGTACTCATTTGTCCCCGGAACAGATGTAGATGTAGAAGAGGGGACATAGTAGCTCTAGACAAGCTTTCAGTTCGATAACTCGAGGTAATTTCAAAGGTCTTCCAATGACCTCTGAACTAAACGGTACAGCTGTCATCTCTCTTAGAATGTGTTGGAACATACCTAGTACTTATGTAGTTGATCTCGGTCTGGTAACGACCTTATAATTCTGGAAAACATCTCTGAGTCATGAGCTTAGCTACATGTAAGGTATTCGGAATATGATTGGCCTCGGTGTGAGTGTTGCCTTGGGCTTTTGTCTCCATGCAGTACTGTTACTCACTCCTCTCGTTATTCTTTGACAGGCTATACTTCATGAGGCTAAGGAGCACACGCTCCGAAGCCTTTGCAAGTATGGCGTTTTTATTTACTACATGATCTCAGACGTCAGGTCCAATTATTCTAAAGAAGCTTTACGTGGGTAGTGGTTTTTAACATAAGCCTGTGATGATAGGGCCCCAAGCATGGATCGACACAGAAACAACGCACATGATACATCTAATGGTACGAAGCTGAGGTCGAAACGTTTAAAAATTTCTGACTCCTGTGGATATCATTCATCTGCCACTCCTTTTCTGGTATCTTGAAAGACTAGTGATGTTTTCGCGAGAATAATACAACTTGCCTCCTATAATCCACCTCCCGGCTTCTGCCCATAAACAACATGAAACGTCAGATACGAGTGTATCGACGTATTCATCAAACTCTTTCTTACATCAATCAAGAAAATCTCAACCTCGCTCGCGCTCCACTTCAAGCCTCTGGTCAGTGGCGCCATACTGACGGCCTGCAATGCATCAATAAGCATACTGCGGTTGTACAGCCCAATAGTCTTCAGCTTCTGGTCCCTCGGCCACACCCCAATGGGCACCTTCCACACCTTTTCGGCCACATTTTGGAATCCGCAGTTTCTTAACAGTTCGGGGTTGCGCTCCATCATCAACGGATCGATGCCGAAGCTTCGGAACCCGGACATGCAGAGGTCCACAAATTTGCCGTAACCGTACTGCTCCGGTCCTGGCATCGTCCCATCGTCACATTGAAGATGAAAGCGAAGTTCTTGCAGCTCGACCCAGCCGCCAGGCTTTAGAGACTTGTAGGCTTCTGAGAGGAGACCAGGCCAGTTCTTGATGGCCATGCACATGTGCCGCGCGTGCACAAAATCGAGTGAGTTCTCGGGCCAAACCCAGTCTGCCTCGGCGTCATCGATCATGAAGCGAACATTGGGGGGAACCCAATCTGGTTGGATCGGGGAGAGATCGATGCCAAGCACGTCTGCTTCCGGGTATTCATCGCCGACTTTGGGCATGTTAGCCTTGGCTCATATGTTGGTTCAATGACCGAATAGGGGATGCGAAGTGGGGACGAAATCGCTTGGCCATGCGACGACATTCCATCGCGAGGATGAGCAAAAACACGCCAAGCACCGGATCGAGAGACACAAGAATTAAGAAGAGACAACAAGATGCGCGCAAAAAAGGTAAGAGGGAGATGGAAAACCTACTGTCGATCGCCCAGATCCCTGTCCCCGTACCGATATCAACAATCTTCTGCGGGTTCTCCAGCGGCGCGCTATGCAGCTTGCCATCCATAACGTTGACGCACATCGCATGCTTCATGTCCTCGCGGTCCTGCTCGGGCTCGTCGTTCGGAAGGAGGTACCGTCCTTCCATGTACTTGTGATACCGCCGCGTGTTCTCGAAAACATAGTCGCGCACGCTGGCCGACATCGACGTCGATGCCGAATGAGAACTTGCCGAGTCGAAGCCTTCATCCCACGTCTCGTCCACCCGTGATGACGCGCCATCATCTGTGTCGGCCTCGACTGTGTTTTCTGCTTCGAAGGGTTGCTGCGGCGACTGTGCTCCAGGTCGCGATTCCTGCGGCTCAGAGACTGGTGGCGCTGTCGTTGCGGGGGCTGCTGCTGTGTCCGCCATGGCTGCTTCAGCTGACACAAGCCAAGACCCAGATATATGTTGATGATATGTCGAATCTTCAATGAGTCTGATGTCGTCTCAGTGATGAGAAGAGGGACGCGTGATCTCGGCCGTAACAGTCGTCAGATGTCGCGCTGAGGGCACGGGCGCTCGACCAGGGATCTGCCCTTGGAAACTGATGGGGAACCCTGACGTTGGAGATCGGCGACAGTTCGAACTGTCAGTTCGAACTGTCAGGGGCAGCCCGGTGTATTAAATGCCTTCGAGGAACCTTGAAAGGCCAATTGCGGGAGCCCGGATGCGCAGTCTCGGCGGACGAGATTCGGTCGAGTCAGCCAGATCGATGGGACAATCGTTAGTTGCTCGGGGCGATTCAGCAAGAAGAAGGAAGCAAAGAGAAATTTGACAAGGGGCCAAAGAAGAAAAAGCCGTTGGACTGGTTTAAACTACGAAGCGGCTTCTGCGTGGTGTCGTGTCAGCAATGCATCAGCCAACATCGGCTTGAACCCCAATGAGAACGTGTGCGCGAACAGAGTGAGCTACCCTACCATAGTACTTTGAAATCAAATGTCAAGGCTCCAAAGGGGAGAATCAATGCCACCACCAAAAGATGCCACCCCTGCGCCCATCCTACCTCAAAGAGAGCACAGCCTATCACGCCGCGCTACCTGACGTCTTAGCCGGCTTTGGTCGGAGCGGCGGCGCTGGCACCAGCCTCCATTCCTGCTAGTTCCGCGGCGGATATGTCTCTCCGCGAGGGGACGCTTTAACTCCTAGGAGGTGGACGTGGCCAGGAGCAGGATAGCCGGGACGCCGCCGATGCGGTGCACCAAAAGAGGCCGGCCTGGAACCCATTTGCACGCGGTGGCGTTTCCCCCCGTGTCTCTGATCCGTCAAGTCATATTCATGCTCCCCCCCATTGCTGCCGCTTCCTTTGAGATACCTGCCCCTCCCCTCGTTATTAACCCCTCATCCAACTCCTAATTAGCCCGCCTCTTCCTGGTCATTTGCGTCTAGTCCGAATTTTAGTCTGGTATGTCCCCATTGGCTGGATGGCGATATCTCCTCTCTTTGAAGAGCAGTGAAGAGGGGAGAGGGCGGGGGAGGACTTTCACCCAACAGCACAATATTGGACGTGCGCGGCACGTCGCCGACACATGGGTGGCTACACACCGAGCTGCCGCATCGAGCTAATAGCGCTCCTTCAGCTGAACCTCGCTTCACTGCAATCGGGAAGAAGGGGACTTTGGGTCTTGGACGGACGGAATGGATGGAGGCAGAGGCCCTGCTGGCTGTTTATCATTCCTTCGCTTCTCTTCTCCTCTTCCCGCTGTTGACCTGTTGCGTGCCCCTCCTTGATCTCAACCCGCTTGGTATCGATGGATGTCAGCACGGACAAGCTTGAACCTTTCATCCCATTCTGCCCACATTCCGTGCCTCTCTGTTGTCCTCCTCCGCGAGCCGTCCCGTGTGCTCGGTCACTGTACTTTTGGTGCGGGTGTGACGTCTGCGTATGCAATCAGGCCGTTTTGATCGACAGACGTGCAGCAGCAATCAATCACCGCATTCTCCAACACACATACGAGACCCAAAAGAAGGAGTCGTGTAACAAGCCACTTGCTTGATTTCCACCAGTCAATTCCCCACAAAATAGCCAGACTCCATCCTTTTAGGAAAGAGCTTACAAGCTTGTTCCTAATGTCGGGAGACGTCGGCGATCAGGTCCGGGTGGAGGCGACCGCCGCCGCGGACGAAGTCACCGCGGCCCTCCAGACATTCCTCAAGGAACCCGGAACGGCCGGGAGTGACCTCGACAAGGGCCAGCGGCGGCGCATCGTCGACGCCGCGCAAAAGCTGATCTCTGCGGTCAAGGACCCGGGCGATGAGTGGTTCGATGCGACGGCGCAGGTTGCGCAGATGGGTGCGAACAGGCTGTTTTGGGAGTGGAAGGCCTACGACCACATCCCGCCGGAGGGGAGTATCTCATATGCAGAGCTCGCCAAGAAGGTTGACGCCGAGGAGTCTTTGATACGTAAGCGAAGCGACCGTAGGGGAAGCTTGTGAGGCACAGCAGACTGACACTTGCCAGGGAGAATCGGAGGTGTGCTCACGTCGATGGGTATTCTGGCGCAAGTGGGCGATGACGCTGTTGCTCACACAAAGCGCTCGCGCATCTACATCGACGGTCAGCCCGCTGGCCAAATTGTTGGCATGGCGTACGTTCGCCCTCTTCCTCGTGCAAGTTACATACACTGACACTCACCAGCTGGGAAAATGGCATGGTCCCGTACGTCCAAATGCCAGCATACTTCGAAAAGTACGGCCGCAAAGAACCGCAGACGCTCAACCACGTCCCAGGCACCTTCGCCTACGGCGTGCCAGAGTACGGCTGGTATGAAATGCTCCAGCACGATCCGCCACGCATGCAGCGCTTCCTGCGCGCCATGGGTCCCATCGAAGAGAAGATGCCCATCTCGGGCATCTACGACTTCACGTGGGTTGTCGACTACGCCAAGGCGAACCCGACGGACCGGGCGGTGTTCGTCGACGTCGGGGCCGGGCGGGGCCAGTCCATCAAGGCGATCCACAAGGAGAACCCGGAGCTGCCGCTGGACCGGTGCGTCCTGCAGGACCGGCCGGAGGTGGTGGAGGCCGTGAAGCAGCTCGATGACGCCGACATGAGACTCGTCAGGAAGCAAGTGATCGATTTCCACAAGGAACAGCCCGAAAAAGGTACCCGATCCCCCCTCTGCACTCGCGATCGGGAGGTGTGAGACATGCGATGCTGACTGCTGCAGGCGCTCTTACATACTGGATCAGGCGGTGTCTGCACAACTACGGCGACGAGCTCGCCGTCAACATGCTCCGCCTCATCGCGGACGCCATGGCCGCGGACAGCCGGCTGCTGATCCAGGAGGACGTGATGGGCAACCCGCCGCATTACACCTCCACGATGCTGGACTTCATGATGTTGACGTTCGGCGGCAAGCAGCGCACGCTCGAGTGCTGGACCGACGTCCTGGGCCGCGCGGGGCTGGAGATTCGCAGCGTGGCGAAGGGCCAGGGGCCGTGGAGGCATCTGGCCGTGATCGAGTGCGTCAAGGCTGGGCAGAAGTGAGACTCGTTGTGAGGATCGGGCTGGGTTGGGGGTTCAATCGGTTGAGAGGTGCGCGCCCAGCCTGCATGACGCGGCGCGTTGCGGCGGTGATTTGACTGTTGCCCATCAGGACTCGATGTTCAACGAGCGGTGAGAAGGATTGTTGGAATTATTCGAAGACTAAGCCTAAGCGGCGTTGGTTGAGCGGAGCATGAGCGAACTGGTGGGACGGGGAACCCGGATCGACAGGAGGCGTTTCCACGTTCACGGTCAGATCCACTGCTCGCCAAGGGCTTTTGACATGTTGAAGCGGAGTTCGATTTTTTTTGTGCGCAGCGTTGCAACACCATAATGTCTGCAGATCTCACGATGTTAATACACAACAGCGAACACATCACAATTCTCGTGCCTCATGTCCATCAAGACCGCCTGACTCGTCCCCGTACCAGAATTGGACATTGCGATCCGTCATCTGACCTTTGAATCTTCACCGCCTCTTCCACCGGAAGCCCAGCCGATACGGGCCGGTCCGTTCGTCGGCCACCGGATCCGGGCGGAAGGCCCGGGCTTCAGGTCCAGGACACCGCCCTTCTTTGTGTCTTTGGTGAAGGACGGGTCCGGGGTCTAGCGGTGTCCACCGCCCCCTTTTATATTCAAGTTGCAGTAGCATCGTGGGTTGGGGCTAGATTTCGTTTAGGCTCTCAAGATCAGATGAACAGTGAGCCGCAATTGAATGAGAATCGACTACATCAAGACGAATTAAAAGATTTCACAGTGAAGACACGAGTGTGTTACTTGATTTAACGTGTTTCAATTGAAAACCTATCAATACTTTCTCCATATTGTGTACGGGTCTCGTAGTCTCCAGATACATCCTCCGCCATCTTCTCTCCTCAAAAGAACTTGCCGCAACTCTCATCGCGTCATTCTATCATCTATGTGTTTCGCTATGCCAGTCTGATATTCGACCAAATCTGTTCATGACTCATTCCTTCATTCAGGAAACAAAACTTCTCAACAACAAACATTACAAAAAACGAGTTAGGCAGTACCGCAAAAACGAAAAAAAGGACAGAAAAGAATGAATAAAAGTGTCAAAATGCTGGGTATAGAACGCCAATGCAGCCTGCCCAGCCGCGTGTGCAAATGCCAAGAATAATGCATGCGAATCCGTGTCCCCCAGTGCCCGTATTTCGGTAAAGCAGTTTCAACACCAGCGTCGAAGCAGAAGATCAGTAAAAAACAATGGGTTGGCAATTTCAAGCCGTCTTGGATCGGCGCCAGCCAAACCAGCCCCTCTTCCGCGAGTTCAAGTCGCACTTCTCGGGCGTCTCCTCGTCCAGCTCGAGCCTGTACCGTCGCACACTGCCCGTGTCGTCGTCGAAGGCGACGTGCTTCTCCTTCGGGACGAAGCAGTCCGGGACAAGATGCCGCCTGCACCAGCCCTTCACGCCACGGCTAGCGGCATCGATGGCCGCGTACTCGAGCCGCCGCGTCCGGTCGCTGGTCCAGTAGTGCGTCGCCTGCGGCGGCAGCGTCGCGACCTCGCCAGCGGCCTCGCTGCTTTCGGGCTGCTGCTGCTGCTGCGTTGGTGAAAGCAGGCCGCGCTGGTCGAGCTCCAGGTCCTCGCCGCGCGGGGACGAGCGGCGGCGGTTGGCGAGCTCGAGGTCCGTCGGGTGCGCGGGGAAGTGGAAGAAGGTCGCGGGCTGGGCGTGCGCGTGCGAGGAGCGAGAGGAGGGGTGGTAGAGGCTGCTGCCGCTGGTGCGCGCCGTGGTCGGGTAGGGGCTCGTTTTCGGGGCGCGGCGGATCGTGGGACGGCCGCGGGATCGGGGCTGTTGCTGGTTTGACGAGGACTGCGACGACGAGGCGGTGGATGTACGGCGGGCGTAAGAGAGGGAGTTGCGTGGCGGGAGGGACTCGTAGCCGGAGTCTTGACGGCGCATCTCGGCGGGTTCTGGCTCCTTGTGATGGTGTTTTTGGTGGTGTGCGGAGGGGAGCGGCGCCGGGGCCCGGACGGTGGTGGTCGCCGGTGCCGGAGCGGGGGCTTTGGAGGGCGGGGAGCTCGGGGCGTAGAGCTCTACGTCGTGGAAGGATTGGTATGCGCAGGTGTGGTATGTCGTGTCGGAGGCTGCGACGCTTGCGCGGGACTCGGTGCGGAAGGTCGCCAGGTTGGAGGGGAAGGGTGAGAGGCGAGACATGGTTGCGGTGGTGTTGGTGTTGAGAAAGTTGTAGTGTGTATGTGCAGTATCGTCAAGAGTTGCAGTTGCTCTCACTGTTGGAGGCACAGGCGAAGAGGAGTGTTGATGTTAAAGGTGTAAAATCAAAGGGCGAGTATTGCAGAACGTTGAACAGGTTGTTTTGAATCCTCGCTATAAAGCCATTGGAGGATTTCCCCCCTCAACTCTATGAATGCAGTGAAGCCGACGATCGAGGAGTGAGTGGGTGTGGATGTGTTGGTGGACTGAGCGCCAACGAGCGAGCTTTTAGTAACCAAGCTGCGAGCCGCGATGGGTTTTTGGTGGGAAAAGAGACGTCTGGAGAAAGGGGGCCAGAAACCGATTGATTGTGTGTGGCAGGCCTCCCGGGGGAATATGTATTAACGAGATCGTAGACGAGATTTTCTCGTCAAAAGGCGGAGATGAAGGACGGAGTGGTATCAGAAGTTGCGGTCTGAGGAAAATAAAGAGACGAGAGGAGCACCCCTCTCCGGTTGAGGGTCCACGATTCCGAATCCGCGTTGATCTGACGACAATAGTGTGTCGGAGAGTGGATTCTTCTTCCCGTGTGGTTGGTTTTGATTTTTTGTGTGTGCCTTTTCGTCTTCCTTTTGTGACTCTTCGCCGGTGGAGGACGATGTTGAACAACAGAAGAGGGGATTGGATCTTTTCCCTCTGGCTTTGGAAGCAAGCTGCGAGAGAACACAAAAAAAAAATATGTTGTGACAGGGCCCCTCTCTGCGGTGGTGCAGGGCTAGACGGGGCAAGCAACTTAAAAAGGGACGATGAAATCGACAGGAATCGGAGCGCCCTCCACTATCGGACAGGGCCTGCTGGTTCGCGTGTGTTTGCTTGACTTGACACCCCCCGGTTCGCGGGTGGCAGGGGAGGTTGTCGTCGTGGGCGGGCTAGGGGGCCGTGATTGGATCAGGATGTTGCGGTGAGGCGCCGCGATGGGCGGGTCTCGTGGTGCTGCAGCTGGGACCTGGGATGTCTTGCTGAGGAATGGGGGCGTGTTTGATGGATGTTGGAGCTCCTTTCGAGGCGGGGTGGGATGAGGGTGCTGCTGCACGCACAAAGCCCTGCTGGGTTGTTGTATTTTTCTTTTTGGTGTTCCTCTTGTGCCTGGGCTCTTGATGTTGGAGCGCGTGGGGTGATCAGACGTCAAGGTCTCAGAGCGGAGGGCGATGAGAGGTGCGGGTGAGTGATGAGTGAGGGAAGAGGCGGGATGAGGATATGTAGGTACAGATGCAAGTGGCAAAGACACCGCCTGTCGCGACGGCAGGTTTGATGGTTGATCGCCGGGGACACTTATGCGTGGACTGATGAGGTGGCTGCTGCTCCTCACTTCTCTCCTCTCTCGACCTTATGCGGTGCTGGGATAGGCCGCGAGGTTATTCCCCGGTTCGATATGCTTTTGGTGGTGTGGTGCGGTGTGGTGGGTTAGGGGTGCAGGTTGATGTTATGCGGGAGAGCCTAAGTTGGACTCCGCGACGGTGACAAAATGTCAATCAGTGTGTTGGCAGCGGATAAGGGGAAGGGATGGCCTCAGTAAAGAGTTCCGGTCGATGGCTGGATGGCACCGGTGCGGCGTTGCGGTGCGGTGGCTGGACTTGACTGGGCCTAAGGCGAGGTACCCAGGCCTTTGTCCTCTTTTGAATGAGCTGGGATCAACTGGTGAAGAGGGGACCTCGATGGGAGGAATCGGAGAGGATATCGAGGAGAGTCGCAGTCGCAGTGCAGAGCAACACCAATAACGGGCTGTGAGATCGGACGAGAGGAGGGGCTTCGACTTCTCCTTCTCGACTACACCTGCGGCTATGGCTGCTGCAGGACGAGGTCGAGGTGGGGGGTTGCGGGCAGGATGGACCAGACAGGGCCTGGACTGCAGCTGCACAACAGCAGAAGAAGAGAATGGCCAGGCAAAGAGTGCGTCGTGGATGAGACGACAAGCCGCCGACGTGAGTAGTTAGTTGCCCGGGGTTGGAATATAAGGGGGATGGGGCACAGTCGCATATGTATGTCTCAACCTCGCGCAGGGAAACAAGCTGCGTATGTGGTGATGGACGCCCGCGCTGGCTATCGAGAGGAAATGGCGGTGATATATCAAAAAAAGGCTCAATAGAATCCTGCGAATTGGGCCAAGACAGTTCGACTCTGCACCGGACCAAGCCCGATCAAGTTCAGACGCCAGAGCGAACGACAAGAGACAAGACAGGGTGGAAGGGGGTGGAAGCCTGCAAGGCACTGACTTGCTCGTTGCCTGAACGGGCCAAGAAAGCCAAAAAGGCGATGATGGGAAAAGGGCCTTTCGTGTCGCAGAGTTTCGAAAGTTGGGACGATGATGGACGATTGTCGTGTTGCTACACGCTAGGCGGGCAGTGCTCCGCTCCAGCGCACACTTCAACAGGAACTGACGTGACTGTTGCTTGAGAGCCGACAGTGACAGACAGAGAGTCTTGCGGTGTTCAACCCCTCCTTCGGAGTCTAGACCGCGTTGTGTCGCTGTTTGATGCACCGCAGTGGAGAGAGGTAAGAAACACAAGAAACACGGCGGGTGGCTGTTATCCACTTAGGAACGCAGACGTTTTTGGCGTTGGGTTCGCGGCCTTCTTTCGCCGCAGTTGGCGAAGGGGCGCTGGAGATTCGTCGGCTCTTCTTTTGTGTTATTCCCTCTGGTTTTTTGCCGTCTTGTCGTCTCAAGTTTGTGTTGCGAAGCTGCAATGCGGCCCTTCCATGCAGCTAACTGAGAGAGGCGTGGTGTAGCCTGTAGCCTGTACGTACTCGGCCTGTATCCGGGCTAGCCTGCGTCTCCAACAGGGTTGGTGGCATGCGAGTTGCATGCACGCTGTGTGTATTTGTTGCGTGGTGAGGTGAATGAGCGCAGCAGCACGTAGTGTAATGTAGGAATAGTGTGCATGCACTCGGGCGAATCCTGGGAGAGCTGGAGCGGTGCCTGGCCTGGCCTGGCTGCTGCGAGTATTGCGTAAGTTGCGGTTGTTGCAGGATAGGCTCGACAGCCGAGATTTTGTTGGGTCTGTTCTCAAGGGGAAGAGGTCCTTGAGAGTAAGACTGGAGAACAGCGGTGACGCCGAATCAGGGAATTGGCGAGATGGGCAAAGTTCGGAGAGAGATTACGAAAGATTGTGGTGAGGGGAACGCGAAAGTGAGTGACGAACAGCAGGCGAGATGAGACGAAAGGTCGAATTCCGCCGTACCGTTGAATTGAATGAAGAGATAGAGGCGAAAGAGGCGAGACGGTAAAGCTTGGAGACGAGGATGGCCTTGTTGATATCCTGCTCCACCTTTTTCTTGAGAGTGTGATGCGCTGTTCGACGCTTCGTTGATGTGGGATGAGAGCTAAGTCGTCACTATTGAGGACGAGTCCGTCTGGAAGCTCCGCGGTGACGGTAAAGGTGCCTCTTAGCTCTCTGGCTTGCGGAGGAGGACGGGCGGACGGGAACGGGATGGCGGCGGCCTGGATACAGTATCTTTCGCAACGTCGTCACCGTCTTCTCTTGTCTTGCCCGGCGCTCTCTCGGCTTGTCTATCTAGCTGTGACTGAAGGCTCAGCTGGCAAGTGTTTGTTGTTGTTTTGTTTAAACGGTCGCTTGTCTCGGTGGTGTTCCCTGTCGTCGTTTCGTCCCACCGGCGCCTTGTCTCAATCTTCAGCTTCCTGGGGAATAACTTTTCAGACTGCGACTCTTCGAATGTTACTTTTATTATTACCCCGTCTTCTTCGTGTGTGTCTCGTCTCGAGTGGATGATTGGCAGCGAGCATCAAAAAGCCAAGAGGAACCACACAAAGTCAAGGCGAGACGCGCTGCAGGGCCTCACCCTGTTCGCTGGTCCGGTGGCCCCTCACTGGATGTGTCCCCGCGTAACCGCCGATGTCGCTAGAGAGGGCTGGACGAGGGCGCGCAAAGAGTGGTGGTGTGTGCAACTCGAGTCAATCATCGGGTTCCCCTCTCCTGTGGACGGATGTCCCTGCACAGCGGTTTGGTCTGGCAAGAGAGACGAGGGGAAATCGCTAAATGCCCTGATTTGCTGTGGGCATTCGGGAATTCGATCTTTTGCCGTGCTAGCGAGAGAATCGGCGAGCCCAGTTCTGCGAGTTGAGTTGGCTGTTGATGATGATCCTTCAAATCATAAGAGAGGGTGTTATTATGTGACCCCTCCACCCACGGCAATGTGAGAGGCAGCAGCTCTGCAGCCTTAAAGCTTCAAAACAAGCCGATGCGGTAGCATTGCGAAAGAATCACGTATCACAAGCCAAATGGCCACCCAAGTTCCCAGCTGCCTACTACTGAACAACACCGAGCAGTCACGGCGACTGGACGTGCCATGTAGTTCGTGTAGTTCAGTCATCTGAGAGACCGCAGCGCAGGCAGCGAGCCACAAGTGTCTTGGGCTTTATGTCAATGGTCTTGTCTGGAACATGGACGGCCGAACGGGAGACTTGGACCGGTTGGACGGGCACCACGTCAAGTCGCCCAAGCCGTGCGCCTCATTGGATGCTGGTGACAGTCGTGAGTGACACTTGGTGCTATTTCCGTGCTTCCGTTGCAGGATCCAGCGGCAGCGGTAGCACGCAACGCTTCGACTCTCTCTCTCTCTCTCTCTCTCTTCACTCGCTCATAGTCACTGTTTCTCCTTTTCACATGTCAACTCCTTCAACGCGCCTGTCACACTCACATACACACACGCACACGCTCAACCGCACCACGAGTTAGCTCCGTGGCTTCTCCTGCTACACCCACGTTTCCCTCCTCCACATGCAGAGTCAATTGACCACCGATCGGAGTCGTCCCCTGATTCACTCCCACCCCCAACTCCAATCATCGCCTACCGCGTCAACTCAGCCAGCGACCCGGCCGAGGCCGACCCTCCTGGCCCAGGGTCATCGTACATATCCGTCCTGCGATTCGCAGTCTGCGCCGATGGGTTGATGACATCTGACGGGCAAGACGGGTGAGCGCCCGATGTACGTAGTATCTCCCGGGAAAGCAACACTCCAGTCACTCGGCGCTGTCTTTCGGAGAGCAATCATCTGAAAGCGCCCACGCACGCAGGCCAAACACCAGCTAGCTGCAGACTGACGAAAGGAGGAGAGCACACTGAGCAAAACACTCTCGTGAACCCCAAAGCACAGCTTCAGCGCTTCGCCCCCAATCCTTGAAGCTTTCGTCCTTGACGCCAACCTTATCCTCTTACTCGTGTTTTTCACCATAAGCCTGCTCCTCTCTTCCCACGTACTCTAATTCCAGGCAAAATGCGAACCGTCAGCGCCATCAGGCCGTCCTTCCGGAAGACGCCAAACTTAGCAGGCTGGCGAAGCTTAGCATGGCCCCTCGTCCGACCCCCCATCGCGTGAGGTTCGCGAACGCAGGACAACCCTCACGATGCTCAGCCACCGACGGAAAGCTCCCACCACCCACCCTCCCCCGGCGCGTCCTTCAAGCAGTGCAGCCCTCCCCCAAACCGGCAGTGATCCACGAGCCCACGAGGTCACGTTGACTGGTGATTGACACACACACTCCAAACATCGCTGACCACGCCTGGCCCTGCCGCCTTGAGACATCTGAACATGCTCCCGACTGGCTGCGCCGTTACCAAACGGCTGCGAACTGCCTGGCTGTTAGCTGCCAAGGCTGCGCAACACCCTCAAGTCCAATCAGAGTTGCCATTCAGGTCGTCTTTGCTTCTTCCACATTCCTCACACAAAGCACCTGACAGCCATAGGCCTTTGTTCACCTCGCCCTCGAAGTCCAGGCCTTGAACCGTTTGACTGCCCTCTGGCCCCCCCTCCCCCCGCCATCTTATCCGCTGCCGAGAGATCTTCCCTCCCACACACGTCAATCCTCTGGGACTCTCTAGGAGCAAACCCCCGGGTCCGCATGCCTCTTTGGGCATGCCGCACACCTCTTCTGGGATGATCGCTGTCAGAACCCTATCCCCCGGTGCGTGCGGAGTAGCACCCGCAGAGGGACCCGTGGGCGGGCGGGCAGGGCAGAAGGGCAACAAGCAAACCACAAACCAGCGCACAGGCTGCCGGGGGCGGGAAGCCAAATCGTGGGAGAGAGAGATTTCCTTAGGGCTACTGCCGAGATCGCCCTCCCTGAAGTTTTTTTCTTTTGCTGACCACCGACCGGTCGTTACGCTGCATCAACATGAACACGGGACCTCAGAGGGGGGTAGTGCTGGTGGTGTGTCACATCCCGAGGTTCTGGACCTTGCATTTGAATATTTCCGTGCTGCTGCGCTTCGGCGTGGTAGAAGGGCTCCTGCGCAGTGATCTTCGAAAAGAAACGAACGAACGTGAACGTCGTGTCTCGAGCGCGTCTGGGGGCCTGGCCGTCGGTTCCGTCACACGGCAGCAGCAGTGAACATGAATTTACACGAGCGCGCGACCAGAACCTCGGCGAACGCGGCGTCTTACAGCCGATTGTAACTTGATGACACGGCAGAAGGAAAGAAACGAAGCTGTTGTGAATCATCTGCCGTTGTCCCGTAGCATCAAGCTCCCTCCCTTGCCAGCGCTCGTCCGCTAGACGTCACCACGGCCGAGCATCACCGACGAAAGGACAAGTCCTCCCCAAGATGGCCCCATTTCCATGTCTCATCAGCCTCGTAATACGTGTACCGCGGGTGTTCAAGATGCGTAGTCACAGCGGAAGTCCCGGCAAGAATGGTAGCTTCAAGAACCAATAACCATTATTAGGAACAACTAACTGGCTATTGCGTAATAACAGAGCACCGATCGACGCATGGCACAGCCCGTAACCATGCGCCGTCATCCAGACGAAAAGAGACCCAAAGGAAAACAACAGATGAATTGGCTTGTCCTCGCCCTTCTTCCTTCGCTGCCGTCCATTGACGCCAAGCTCTTATTTCCATGCGAACGAACCCCAACCCGCAACCTTCTCGCCTCATCCGAGCCGCCTCCCGCTGCTTTGGCGCAGTAAGATTAGCCTTTGCGCGATTACGTTTTGTGCTCCTGCTGCCGCCCGCCTTTCGCCGTCCATGTTCCAGGGGCTCTCCCAGCTACGGCTTTCGCGACCGTCGGCTAACGCGATCCTCTGGTGGTCTTTAGTCGCAATACCAAAAGGCTAGAATAGCCATGATCTAACACCGCTTGGCCCGAGGTATCGGGAACGACCCATCCATCGTGGCTAAAGCTGAGCCGTTAGCCATTGTCATGAGATTGGGGGGGGGGGGGGGGGGGGGGGGGGGGGGGGGGGGGGGGGGGGGGGGGGGGGGG
>JAQIUT010000156.1:0-102331 GCA_028654355.1 Colletotrichum sp. SAR 10_99
CCCCCCCCCCCCCCCCCCCCCCCCCCCCCCCGCCGGCCGCGCCGCCGCCGCGGCGGGGGCGGCCCCCCCCTAAAGTCACAGACGAGGCCGTCCCTGTCGGGCCAATGTTTCGGATGAGACCATGCTCCCCAAAACATCGGAGAACGGCAAACGGGCCCAAGCACGGTCGAGTAGCCCCTGGCCCAGACGAGCTGAAGAATAAATTGTTAGTCAACGACTGAAGAAAAGAGATAGGACGGTCGACCTTGCTACAGATCTTCCGACGGCCCAGGTTTCCCCATTTTCACAGATGTGCAGAGCGACATCGTGACGACGGCTCGCCATTCGCCTGCGGCGCTGTGTTTGGGGGCCCGGGCCCAAGCATTGCGAAACCGCAGGGCCGCTGTCATGGCTGTCAGCCTTCGGTGTGCCGTCTGTCCGATGTTAGTTCGTTTGAACTGGAGCTGCCCCTATTCGCGAGATCCATCCTGCGCTGGAGTTGGGCCGAATTGGCAGGCGACTTCAGCCGAGTTCCATCCATGGCCCAAGGGGGAATGTGGGAGGGAGGCTGTGATGA
This sequence comes from Colletotrichum sp. SAR 10_99, assembly GCA_028654355.1. Lineage (NCBI taxonomy): Eukaryota > Fungi > Ascomycota > Sordariomycetes > Glomerellales > Glomerellaceae > Colletotrichum > Colletotrichum sp. SAR 10_99. The sequence goes on from JAQIUT010000156.1 coordinate 557, forward strand.
TTGTTTGAGGAGATGGTGCGGGTTGGTTCATGTCTGGTCCGCCTCGCAGCATGAATGTCCTTGAGGATCCTTCGCTGAAAGGGGATGAAATTGCCGGTCTTAGCCAACAGGATCGCGCTGGACGCTCCACTGAGGTCGGCTTTGATGCTCACGATGCCTGTGTTGATGGTTTGAGATATCCTGGGAGGTGGCGGGCAGCAGCGTCATCAGTCGGGGATGAGGGCACAGGGGAGGATCTGCCGGTCGGCGCAACGATCCTGCCGTGTTTGCTTGCCAGAAGGATGGTGAAGGTGTTTGCTCCGAGAAGCTCGATGAAGAAATGCGCATCATGGAGTTGATCAAACGTCAATCCTCCAAAAGTTCAGCAGAGTTTCGGCGACTCGGAGAAAATCAGAAAAAAAGACCAAGCAGTGCCCTGTGAGCGCAGAATTGACTTTCTCGCAGCAACAGGGGCCCTGAGCAGAAAAAGCTGGCAGGTCCAGGGGATGGATGCCCTGTCTTCTTGGCCTGGAGATCACTGATTGGCTTTTGCGGCTGCTTATCTCATCTAATCAGCCCCTGAGCCTGAGTGACCAAGGCACAGAGCAACAACTCAGCAGCAATTGACTCTCTTACAACTTCATCGACAGAAACATGTTTCTCGACGTGACTCGCCATGTTGCATCCTCAACGCCTCTTTGCACGACATGCCGATCATGAAGACTTCGCAATCTTCACCCAACATCAGCGATGCGGGAATCGTCGCTCTGTGTCGAGACGAAAGACAATGCTGGCGAGTGTTGGACATGGATGAATGGGCAAAGTCGCATTCTCCCAGGGGTCACCTGCAGCTGACGTACTCTTCGCTTTATCCCGCAGCCTCTGCTCATTCAATGTGGTCCAAGTCAGCTCATTTACTGTCGCGGTTTCACTGAGGACGGCCAAGCGATGCATCGAGTGAAGCCATCGCCGAAGATGCCAACACGCCAAGGAACCAAACACACATGGATGCGGTATCTGCCTTGAAGGTCGGGTAATCATGATCAAGCTGTACAACTCGGCGAAGTCCACAAATTGACCGCAGCCGGTTGATGGCAGGTCCACGGCCACGAAGCAATTGAGACAGGCAGTATGTTCAGCTGGGTTCAAGTGAACACCACCAACACTTGTCGACAGCAATCGAAATGCTTGGGTCTGGCAGCGCGATGTCATCAGAACCAACCTCATTTCCAACAATCTATTCGAATCAATGTGTTTTCTCTCGTCGGAGTGCCCGCTTTCGCTTGTCGCTTCTTCGTCGTCCGGAGATCCGGAAAGCAAGCAGCAGCCGCAGTTCCAATACCGCTGGCTGCCTTTGGAACTCCCGGGGATCGCGGAAATGCTGACTGAGCATCTACGAGATTGCACACAAGCTCTAGCAGCTGATCGTACTAGGTGCTGTGTGAGGACGCATCGGTGCCGATACCTCGATCTCAAGAACTCAGCGCTTTGTGGCCAGCGACGAGGCGGTGAGGTCAGTTCGGCCCCATCTCCGACCGGGCATCTTGCGAAGGCATGGCTTCACTGAGTGTCTGTCGAAAGAATTATGATGGAAACCCTCCTCGAAATGAATCAGTTGGCGACCGTACTGGCGAGGTCTTGCACACGGACTGCCAATGTCCGTCTCTTCCGGCGCCGTCCCGTCGTCGAAACTGATTCCTCTTCAAGCTAGTTTGCCCGGAGCTTCTTCCGCCATTGCGATGTCCAACAGGACCCCGCCATTGGATGCCCGCCCAGGCGACGGTCTCGATCGAGCGATTGAGCCGGCCGTGGAGGCTTGCGGCGCACAACTGACAAGGTTCAAGACATGCGCCAATTAGTGCCGATGTGCGCGCTCGGTGGAATCATGCCATGTCTCTGCTGCATTCCAACTGCTGGCAGACATCTCACGATTGGCCATCACGCACATCGAGCAGGCCATGCCATGCCGCTTCCGTCCTCACCTGCTTGCGACTCTCCAATCCTATCAACCTGTCACATCGCTACTGTTGGAGCTGTTGGAGCTCAGAACACTTGTTGGTCGCGATCCTTATCTGTCTGGCAGACACCTCATTGGGCCAGACTATCGACCGCCACTTCTGTCACCGTCCAAACTCACCGGTCCGAGATGGGGCTCACCCTGAACCTTTTCCGCTGTCATCTGCAAATCATTTGTGTCAGTGACCTGGCTCCTGGGACCGCAATGCCTGCAGATGACAGCCCGGGGTGGTGGTCAATCACCGCCTGTTCCTCCCATCGGCCCCTCTTCATGAGTCGCTCAGGAAAGGGTCCTCCCGGCCCCGGCCAACTGTCTAATCAAAGACATGGCTGTGCGGGGAAGAAAGAGATGTCGATAGCGTGATGTTTCTGCTCGTCTCACCGATCGCCAGACCAGAGCCGCAGTCCGTCACACCTGGACCTGACTAGACCTGCGTACAACGGCACCTCTTCACCTACACGCGTTGCTGCGATTGCGAGACTCGGAAAGCTTGTCGACATGGCGGCGCTTCAGGCTGACGTTGTAGAGCCCGACGACTTCAACGACAATGACTCGGCCGTGGGCGATACCAATGTTCGAATCTCGCGACATGCGCGCTCGGTGAAGGCACTGACGAGTGGGTTAGGACGGGACCTCGACGACGGCGAGCTTGAACAGCTCTATCCTGGACTATCGCAAGGAGAACGGCCGCACCTATCACAGATTCCGAGATGGAAGTGAGTAGTCCGGCAGGAAGGGCAAGGAATCAGCTGATTGTGTGATTGAGAGTACCACTTCCCCAACGATGAGGAAGAGAACGAGCGACTAGGTATTCACGATCCCGCCTATCGCTTGTTGTAATTCAGCGTATTGACGTCGTCTTGAGATCTTCAACATCACATCTTCTACCTCTCCTTTGACGGCCTGCTTGGCCTGTCCCCGCCCAACAAAGCGGACGCCAATCCGGGACGCGTTCTTGACTTGGGAACGGGAACGGGTATCTGGGCTATGGACTACGGCGACGAGCATCCCGGCTCGGAGGTGGGCAATCCAGCAGTGCTCTCTTCGATATGATCTGACCTTTGTTTGTAGGTCATTGGTGTCGATCTCTCTCCGACACAGCCGAAGTTGTATGTGCTCTTGAGACTTCACTTTCCGGTCTTCGCTAACATCTTCCAGCGTTCCGCCAAACGTCAAGTTCGAGATCGACGACATCGAGGACAGCTGGACCTACTCCCGCCCTTTTGACTACATCCACTCCCGGATGATGAACTCGTCCATCTCAAAATGGGAAGAATACCTGCGCCAATGCTACGAGTAAATGCCTCCATTCCTCTCTTCCACATTTTACCCCAGATCTCACACGTCTCCCAGGCGGCTACCTCGAGCTCCAGGAATTCGGCCTCCCCCTCTCCGACGACGGCACCCTGACCCCGGACCACGCGCTCCACAAGTCGATGGCACTGCTGGGCGAGGCCGCCGCCAAGATGGACCACGCCTTCATCGAGCTCAGCACCCTCAGGCCTATGGTGGAGGCCGCGGGTTTTGTTGATGTCGCCGAGATCTGCTTCAAGTGGCCCAGCAACACCTGGCCGCGCCACGCAAAGTTCAAGGAGCTCGGCGCGTGGAACTACGACAACATCACCACCGGGCTGCAGGGATTCCTGATGGCGTTCCTGACTAGGGGCCTCGCGTGGAAGGCGGACGAGGTGAACGTGCTCGCCGCGCAGACGAGGAAGGACGTCGGAGATCGGAGCATTCATGCGTACTGGCCCATGTGAGTGTGTCTTCTCTTGTTATGGTGGTTGGTGCTGACTTTAGCAGGATCGTGGTGTATGGGAGGAAGCCGGCGTGAGGGTCCGCCGGAGCCGGGAGACGGGGCCGGGTGGAGTTTTCTTTCCCGGACGGGCCCATGCTTTCGGGGCCAACCCACTAGTTCACGAGAGAAATTTTAACAAGAAGCGATTCCACGATGAAGGTTTTTCCCTCTTACCCAGCTCAAGCCCTACCGCTCCACTTGGCTCTTGATCCCTCGCACGCCAGTCATCGTCAACAATCACATCTCGCAGGCCTTGCTAGCTCAATCGGTAGAGCGTGAGACTCTTAATCTCAAGGTTGCGGGTTCGACCCCCGCGTGAGGCTCAATTCCTCCCTCCTGCTTTCTTTTTGTCACTCTAAGTCTTCAGGTCCAAGTATCACGCGCTTCTGTCACATTTTTGAGTGGTGTGAGTCTTATTGATAGTGATTATTGTTTGTTAATTCCAACCGCCTGCTTGTTCTACATATGGAAAATAAGACAAAAGACCACACCAGATAGGTATCCTACACAAAAGACGAAGAAAGCAGGCCCGCTCACAATCCTTTCGTCATGACCCTCCTGAACACCGTAACCAGCCAGCCACAAACATCCCGCACGCGGACAGAAGCATTGCGACACCTCGCCGCCACGCCCCTGACCACCACGACCGTATCCCTCTCCACCTTGCTCAACCTGTCCCTCACCACCTCCGCCACCGCCTCTTCCTCCTCCTCCGTCTCCGTCTCCTTCTCCTCTGCGCCCTCCACATCATCGACATCATTCTCCACCCCGCGGTACTCAAAGTACTCGCTCCACTCCGGGTCCGCCAGCAGCGCCGCGGCCACCTCGCGCTCGACCGGCAGGCTGAACTCGGTGCCCTCGTCCGCGCCCGCGGGCGCCCCGTTGACGCGCGCCGGGTACGTCACGAACATGCCCGTCTGCACGCTCTCGAAGAGCCAGCGGAACGCGTACGGCGCGCCGAAGCCGAAGTCCGCCTCGCAGGGACGCGTGTCGCGCCAGTCCGTGAAGAGCGTCGTCATCGGGTGGAAGGCGTCGCCGCGGATGAAGAGCGTCGTCTTGTCGCGGATCGGCGCGAGCGAGGCCAGCATCGCGTTGACGTAGTCTTGGGTCACCGTGTTGGTGAGCTGGCGGATGTACCTGAAGTCGCATAGTTAGCAAACCTCGCAGACGTCAGAAAGAGAGGGAAAGAAACGTACCATGCCAACTTCCAAAACGGCGCCGAGGAAATCACCTCCTCGCCGCTCATCGTCGGCACCACACTCTGGAAGCTAACCGCCACCGACATGAAGTTGCTCTGGATCCGCGCCGGCACAACCGGGTCCCGGAACCGCGGGCGCATGTTGACCGCCTCGCCCCAGATCAGCGCCTCCTTCAAGTCCGGCTCGTACAGCGCCGCCTTGTGCTTCGAGAGCACGCGCCAGATGTGCGCCGTGTACGCGTCGTAGCTCGAGATCCACCTGCCCTGCTCGCCGTCCTCATCCGGCGGGGCGGCGAGCTTCTTGAGCTTCGCCATCTTGCTCTTGGGCAGGTGGAAGAGCAGCCGCTTCGACGGGCGGTACGCGGCGTTCCGCTCGGGCGCCGCGCTGGGGCCGTCGACCTGCTGCGACGCCGGGAGGTCGGGCTTCGTGGTGAGAGAGAAGTCGAGGCAGGCGTGGTCCCAGGCGGGGAACTTGGGCGCGGAGCCGGTGCCGCGGGCGGCCCAGATGGCGTTGCAGTTCTCGGCGAGCTGGTGCAGCTGGCCGGACCAGGCCATGATGTCGCCCGAGAAGTGGTGGTGGTGCATCATGAAGACCATGCCGCCGGGGATGAAGGTGGCCTTGTAGGCGGCGGCCTTGGGCCCGCTCGTCCAGTGGGACTCGGGGCACTGGCCGCCCTTGAAGGGATGGACGGACCACGTCTTGGGGTCGCCGAGGGCTTTTGAGGAGAAGTGCTGCTTCTCGAGGTCCGCGAAGGTGGGATACTTCTTGTTCTTCTTGCCGGTGGCGGCGGTGTTGTCAAGCCATTGGACGTGGAACTCGACTGTGTCGTCCCTCTTCTTGTGCCAGCAGAGCCCGGAGCCGGAGGGGTGTTTTGTGAGGACGCCGGGCAGCTGGCGGACCTGGGAGAGGGTCCTCTCGAGGCCGGCCTTGAGGACTGTGATGAGCTCGGACTGGGAGTCTGGGGTGGCGGAGGGGAGCTTGAAGAAGAGGACGTAGTTGCACCAGATCTGGCCCGAGAGGTAGTCCAGCGTGGAGAGGGGGAAGATTTCTTCTTCTGGGTCTGATTCCCAGTTGGTAGGGTGGAGGTGGTGTACTTCTACCCTCGCCATGGTTGATGGTAGTGTAGTATCCTTCCACGAAGATGTGACAGTGTAGGAGATATGTGGTAGAGAAAGAGAGAATGCTTCTTCCTGGGGAAAACCAAAGAGTCGAAGAGAGCAACGGATTCTTGTCTACATCCTTCAGACATCCAACTTACACGTCGGCCTCTAGGGAGGTATATATGGTTCTCACCTCGGCGGGGGGAACCAGATTCCTTCCCGTCAGATGGCTGCCTTCCTTCCTCGCCCCTCCATCATCCTGCGCCGCCATCACCGTGGAGGCAGTGTTAGCATCGGTGCCAGTGACAGCGTTCCTCCGCCCATTCCCGGCACCATCATCGCTCGTCTTGGTCTAGATAGGATGTGATATTTGGGGGCCATCACATCTTGGACTCCTCCTCCACGTACCAGACCCTTCCTAGTGGTAGATATGCGTTTGCCGTAAACGGTAACTGCGTCGTTGCGTGAACGAACGGGAGGAGCGCCTCTACCCCCGGCCACCCTCCTCCCCCATGCCACATCCACATGGTCCAGCCAGCCACGGCGCGGCACCAGGCGTATCTTAGCGGAGTCCCATCACAAACCTTCGCAGGTTCGGTAACTCGGGGAAGAGGCCTAATCTCAAAAGTGGCCTCAAGCGAGAAGAAGATACATGAGCTGAGGCAGGTAGGTAGTCAGGATTTGGGGGTCTGTGACTCAAGGTGCGTGTGAGGCGTATGTATGGTGGAGGTGGAGGGTCCTTCCGTACGGCTCAGCCGATGAAGAACAAAAGGACGGCCGAGAGAACTTGCGCCGTTGCGAAGCATCAAACCAGTGGTCAGGAGGATCCAGGTACCTTTTCGAAAAGAAGGCAATCACACCGGGAATGTAGAATGTGTGTGGGTTTGTGGTTGGGCCTACACTCTTTACGGACGTAATTATCGTTTTTGGGCTATCTCGCACGCAAGAAAAACGCTGTTGGTTCCTCGTCACAACGCCAATTGGCTGGGCAAGCCTCATCCTCCTGCGAGAATTACAGAAATGTCGAGATGGCGGCCGTGGAGCCCCATTGGTCGCAAGGCTGCGTTACACACACCCTTCCCTCCCCTCCATCCCCCTGCCACAGCCAGCGCGCGGGTGTGGAGGCGATGATGGAACAGGTGCCTAGCTCCGGATTCCACTGCGGCACGACTTTCTTGGGTTTTTTCATAGAGCGCAAGGCTATTGAGAGAGAGGCCTTGGTGGTAGGGTGGGATGGGGAGTGCATTTTCCTAATGAGGAAACACACGAAGCAGTCCCCTCTCGCTCATAGGCAGGAATGGCATTGCGAATGATTCCTCAGCTAACTTGACCCTTAGGATGAGGATGAGAAAGATGGAGGAGTGGGGTTTCGCTCGCCGGGGTCTGATTCCCAAATTCCCACAACCACCATGCACCTTTTCCCCGTTGACATCGTCCTGACGCCTGGGCTACCGGCCGGGGGAACCGTTTTCGCTGCCTGCCAGTGCTGCGGCTCAAGCCATCTTTTGACAGCGCCGAGCCGAGAAAAAAGTCGATAAATGAGGCGTGCTGGGGGCCGTTTCCGGTGAGTTTGAGTGCACGTGGGGAACACTGTTGCGCCCAGAAACAGAGAGCGGATGAGTGAGAAAGTGGATGACGAGCGATGCCCGAGAAATGTCATTGGGAGCGAGGCGAAGCTGCCGCTGAAGAAGGAATCGGGTCCCTACCTACCCCTCCCCTCCCCTCCATCCTCCGCCTCCCTGTCGACAATCAATAACGGCTCCATCCCGACTCACCGGCCGCTCAGCCTTACGAGGAATTGGGAGCGCTTGTGGTGTACGTCCTCATTGGCTTCGTCGGGTCATCATTGCTTCCTTCAAATGTCGCGGGCACGTCTCCATGTCGCTTGGCTTTCCGCGCCTCTTGCGCCGCTTCGGTTTGCCTAAACGGGGGGACTTCGCCTATCGCCGCGCGGGGGAGGCGGAATGATGAGATAGACACATTGTCTCAAGAGCCGTGGGCTAGCGATGCCGGAGAGGCGCGGAGAGGCACGGCACGGCAGGGCAGGCCGGTGGAAAGTCCGAAGGCGGGAGAGAACAAAAAATGTTGCTGCCTCTCTCCGTCTCTTGGACTTTCGGCCATGCCACGGGCAAACAGAGACGTGCAGATCATGTCGTGCACTATCAGCCTGGCGGTGCCTGGAATAGCCAGTTCGGTGGGATCCTGTAGTAAGCTGACGTAGGGCTGCGATGCAATGCCACTCTCACTCTTCCGTCTTCTTTTTCTGGGTCATCCCCAGCGGCTGATCGCCACCCACTCAACTCGCTTCAGGCTTACTTACATCCAAGGCGGCGGTGCTGGAAATGGGAATGGGGATGGAGGGGAAGGATGGAAGGGATGGGATGGGCCCGCCTCGACTGGCCAGGCAGCATCGCGCGTAGCTGCATCGAATCGCATGCACTTCTTTTCGCCCATCGTGTTACACCAAGATCTTCCGGCTCCCAGGACTTTGGGAGAGAAGAAGTGAAAAAGGGGGTTCCTTTTGTTCTCTCGACGATCACTGAGAGAGACATGGCCGTTCCCATCCTGCTGTGATTGGAAAGTCCGTAGCGTAGCGCTGACACATCCCCTGATTTCCGTCGCATCACATGTATTTCAGATGTGACCCTCTGACGTTCCCCAATTCGTAGCTCACCGGCGTGGAAAGTCTTCGCTCCTCGCGGGTAATCACGCAGATTTATCACGGCATTTTGACTTTCGAATCACAAGAATCAACATGCGATTTCAGACTGCTCAAAGAATACGTTCATTTCCATGGCGGGTTTTCAAAAGCATGGATGCATCAGAATACAGAAGAGTTGAGTTGAGTTTAGGTAGCGAACCGAATATGGTGGTTGCAATGCTTCTAGGTGCACCGTTTTAGCACTGTGAATCCCCACTGATAAGGCCAGAAACCCCCCATTCGTTGAAGCGAGTAGATGACCTTCTCTGTCAGCTGTCTGCAATGTCCATGATTGCCGTTCCAGCGTCCAGTCGTCCACGACAGTCACTGGGGAACCTGTTCTGCATCTCACGTATGCATCCTCATGGAACCAAAAGCACCTTCACGTTCTCGCAAGGCTGCAAAGTCGCGAAGTGAGTAGTGCTGCCGGCTAACCGGCCAACAGGGGCTAGCTGGGACCCCGATCTTGAGCTCACGCTGACCGCACTCTAGGCGGTTGCCATCGCTGCAAGCAAAGGGTAAGACCAGTGTTGAATGTCTCTTGTATCTTAGAACGACCTGCTTAACAGTCAGCGCAGAAGCTGAAGTGTGATGAAAACGTCCCCAGCTGCTTGAGATGTATCAAATCGGGGATTGACTGTCCTGGATACGCTCGGTCCTACAGATGGTCTAACAAGCACGAAAGAAACCCACAAACGCGTCGTGGTTCCAATGCGAGTCTGACTTCACAATCAAGTTGGTTCAAGCATGAAACCCACGTCTTGTCACGTGCACTACTTCAAGATTCAATGGTCAGTCATGAAAAGCTCCTGCAAGGTGGTTTGTCTCGAGCCAGAGAAACCCCTCCCCTCCTTCCACCCGGTTGCGTTACGGACAAAGTCTTTACGCGCGCTCGTGAGCTTGCAAGCTAATCTATCTGTAGTCGCTTGAAAACACTATTAAGAACCGATCAGAAACAGTTGCTGCGCCACCATCCACAGTGAAAACCGCGATAAACGCGATACCTGCGATCAACAGCTTGCAACATGGCCTGTCGTTTCGCCGGCCAGTTGAGCAGAGCACAATCCTCACGAACCATTACATTACTCATGTTTGCCGCATCACCTCGTCTTTCGACTCCAGCAAGAACCCGTTCCGGGCAGATGTACTGGAAATGATGAAAAAGTCACGTCTACTTTTCCTCTCCGTGATGAGCATCTCCTCGGCACACTTCTATCGCGCTGAGCCTGGCTCTACTGTTCCTCTGTCGTTCCAGACGGAAGCAGTCTGCGAAATATCAAGGCATCTTGTGGCGCTCGAACAAACAAGTCCGGGCGAAGCCAGCACGTCGAGCGAGCAAGTTTGTCCGAGATCGACGGGGGGCATTCAACCCGTAGCCAGGGATGTGTTGATGGGTATCATCCTTCTCGGTATGACTTCAGTGAGTTCCCTGCGGGACTGAATTCGCTTCTGACGGTCCTGACAAAGAGGCGCAGAGTTGGCATGATCCGTCTGCGCTCGGGCTATGTCACATCCAAGGGTGCCGTCAACTTTTCCAGTGTTGGGTGCGTTCCAGCGGGCTTGGTTCACTCGAAGGTTTGCAAAGCATGAGAGAAAAGCACGTCTTCCTCGTTTCTTCGATGGTTTATTGGGAAGCCATGATTGCTTTTCTCGTTGACCAGGATACAGACACCCTGTCTTACCTTGATCCTCTTTGCAGCTCAGTGCTCATACCGCCCACACAGGTTTGTCCCTGGACCGGTGTGGCGACTTCCATCTTCTTCCTCCTGGCCAAAGCCGGCATACTCGTCAGGAGAAAGAGGGCACTCCGAAATTCCCATCTCCCAATCGAAAACGAACACGAAGTATCCGTGGCACCAGAGCATACGCAGCTTTTCACAGAAGCCTGCAGCGTGGAAAACGCCACGCTGGATGTTCGAATTCCGTTTCCAGCCTCCATCGCAGACACCGGCGATTCTCAAACTCCGCCTTCGCATTTCAGCCAGCTGGCCAGATGTTACCAAATGGGCATCCGACTGGAACTGTACCGTGCGTTCCCAGAGCTCGCGGAGTCCCGTATGCAGCTGGAACCAGGGGCTATGATGATGATGCCATGTACCGGGGTCGACAAAGTTTCGCAGCTGGTCCTAGGGCTCGCGTTCGAGATTCTCGACATTCTCGGGATGATCCCGTACGATTCCGGCACCATTGCCACGCAGACGCTCATATTTCTCATTGCTGGCGCGGCGCTGAGGCAAAGCAGGCCAGGCGCGGGTGGCCTGCTCACGTCAGAACAAAACTTGTTGAATCATGCGGTGCTTCGTCGGAGGAGATTCATTTTGCAAAGATTGGGCCGCACATATCACATTGTTGGTCTACGTACTATCGAGCGCGTGTGCAATCTTCTTGTCCATGTCTGGTCAGCCATGGACTCTAGCACAGAATCTCAACATGCGAGTGGTTACGACGAGGATTTGATGCCAAAGAGTCATTGGATAGATGTCATGGAGGAACTTCGTTTGCAAACAATACCTGGTTGAAGCTCGCCATTCACTCGACATGCTCCTTGAAAAAGACATTCTGCCTCTCATAGTCAAGAACGTTATGTTAAAGGCATGCAAATGGTGCGTTGTGCACGCCTGTCTCTCGCTGAGAGACTTCAGTATCCGAAGATGTAGGTGAATCTATTTCTTTTGCGGACTAATCTTGGAAATGCAAATCTTTCACTTACACTCCCAATTGAACCCAGGTTATTACTGTTTTTAATCCAAACGACGCTGAAGTTCATTCTCGAATATCAACGGCATCGATAGGTGTAGCTTAATGTCTGAAATATACCTCAATTGAAGTCGTCAGGCTGGAGCTAGGCCATGCAGTGTATGCATCTCAGTCAGCGGTCCTACGTACGCCTTCTTGGCTCGGAACAGCCAGTACATTGCCCCGAATGCCAAAGCACCGCTCAGCACCACAGAAGCATAGTTCATGTTCAGTGCTGTCACGGGTTGCAATGGGGGTAGGAGGAGGAAAATGCAGGTGAAGATCAAGTAACACACAGCCATGACGTTGACTGCGATGCCCTCCCTTGGCATGTGCCATGGGCCCCAAGCCAACGTCTCTGGGCATGATACTCGCCGCCAGAGCACCAGCGAGATCGGCAACAGGTAAGAGACCTGCAAGCTCACCACAGCAAGCGACAGGATGGCGTTGAACCCGGTCGTCGAAGCAATGTTGACGAGCCCCAGGAGAACGAGGAGACAAGTCGTGACTATGATTGACACCGTCGGGATGCCGCGCTTCTCCTCGATCTTGGAGATGACGGAGGCGAAAGGAAGTCCTGGGAAGCAAGTTTTGCAGTCAGCTCCCATCCAGTGCTGGGGTTTGGGGTTATGTAAAATGGCCCCCCTGACTATTACACCATCTGACGGACTCACCCTGGTCACTTGCAAACGCCCACATCATTCGAGCCGCCGAAGTCAGCAGCGGCACCGTGGACACGATCGCCATGAGTGTGATAGCGGCGGTCATCGCATTCGTCGCGGCCAGGCTCCCGGTGATGTTGTAAAAGATCTGGATGATGGGGAACCCGGTCGAGGTGGCGAGCGCGGAGGCGACGTCGCCCATGCAGAACAGCAACGCAATCAGGAACGTGAAGCCCAGCACCCCGTTGATCAGGACGGAGCCGACCATTGCGCGGGGCACCCTGACCGCCGCATCGTCCATCTCCTCGCTGAGGTGGGTGGCGCCGTCGTATCCGGCCAAGACGTAGCAGCAGCTCAAAAGGCCGATGCACCACGCGACTGCGTCGTTGGACCAGCCCGAGTTGTTCTCGAACGTTGCAAAGACGAACGCTGCTGAGTGCTTCTCTGGGGAGACAACGACCATGGCGATTAGGATGACGGCGTAGAACCCAATGTGTAAGCCCATGGTGATTTTCTCGAGCAATGGTAGCATGCGGCTGCAGAGCACACAGACACTTGCAGAGGATACGAGGACTGCCCAGTACAGCAGAGTACCGTGCCATCGTTCGAAAGTGTAGGAGTCGGGGTAGTTCAGCACAAGAAGACCCTGTATCTGAGTCCCGGCAATGAAAGGCGCGCTTCCGGCAAAGGAAATCCAGCCTAGCGTACTACCAAGACTCAAATTCAGCAACCACAGATGAGCAAGGCAGCGGAGGTGTGTACTCGGCTCTTACGTGATGTACCCAGCAAACCAGTTGAAGGCGGGTGATCTTTTCTGCAGGTAGGCGACAAAGTGATACTGGCCCCCGGCTGTAGGGTGGCTACGCACAGTTAGGATGGGCAACGTTTCAATATGTACAACATCTTACATCGAAGCTAGTTCAGCAAGCGACATCGCTGAGCATGTCGATCCAACAAAGGCAATGATAGATCCGTATACCAGAGAGGACGGACCCCCATTGACCAGGCCAGTAGACATCGTGCTTGAGAAGCGTCAGAGAGGAAGAATGACGCTTATGAGAGAAGGTAGTACCTGCAAAGAGCTTCCCATGTTGCCATTAACGACACAGACGTCGCCAGGATCGAGGCCGACGAAAAGTTGCGCTGTCACGAGTTAATTCAAGCTTTGGGGTGGCTTTCAACTGGCCCCCACCTTCAGCTTTTGAGCCGAAACAGCAGGGAAAGTGTCCGGTTCGACGGCATCGCCGAGCACCGCGTGTTTCTTGGAAACTGACTCAAGAGCCATTGCTGGCTATCAAAGAATACTTAACAGTAATAAGGTAAACAATGCTTGAGGCTCAGAAAGCTGTGTTTCAATTGCGTAGAGTGGTCTGACGAGGAAAAACACGCCATCATTTCGGTTCTGCGCAAGGTGACTTTTGAGATAATTATTTATCATTCAGTCCCATTATCTTGAGTGTTCATCAAACTGCCGGTATCTCTGTCGTCAAACAAGAGGTTGAAAGTGACCCTTGTAGATATTGACACTTTCCCCTTTGAGGAAAAAAAGTGCGAGGCATGACGTATCATTCGTAGGACCGCAGAGAAGATCTGGTAGGCCCACCCTGATAACACAGATAGACTCCAATCTTAAGCAGGCGGTGGGTGCAGTTTCCAGTACTTCACTACGCGTATGATGCCCAATTTGAGCTGACCACCCTCCGGCCTTCGGAAAGAAGGCAGTTGATTTCGTTCCGATGTACCACTAATCGTGATCAATAGCGTGTTATCTGCCAAGTTCATCACACCCTGAGGTATCCTCAATGGATTCCCCGACCCCGAGAGACTTGACTCGGAACTCACGGAATCGTCTCAAACTTGCACGCAACCTAGACTTATGCGTGTAGCATCAAAGGTAGCCAGGTGTTCATTATTCACCATTTGCAGCTTCAGCCGTGGTAACATGTTGAACCCTTTTGAAGCTCCCGGCTCTAAATGCCTTCATCTCAAGTGCCTTCAGCTGACCCATGTGAACAATCATTGCAGGACCGCAGGTGATGTGGTTAAAGAACGGCATATCAATTTCAATACTGATCTACGATTTGATCTGCACCAAGTTCGTCTGGGCAAGCACACGTCAAGAGTTCGCGACACGGCAGCGTTACTGAAAATGTACCCTCTAAAATTGCCTGCCAAATCAACGAGCTGATCAGCGCGTGTTTGAGATCCGTCCCAACCACTCCGGCCGCCTGTGGTGATGTTCCCTTACTCGTCGAGTGCTGAGAGACCTAGCAAGATAGCTCAGGCCGCCCCAGGCAGCCTGGTTCTTGCAAGGACCTCGGCGGGCTTTGTGTCTGCAAGTTTGGTTGCATAAGAACCGAACCGTACGTGGACAGCGCGCTGCGGCTTTGGATCCCAGCAAAAGAACCGGCCCGTGGACCGCATCTTCTCCAGGTCGATCACAACGACGGACTCGACAGGCATGATCGTCTCCGTCCAGAACAGGAGGTACAGGCTCTCGCCGAGCTTCAGCATCCTGCACTGCTCCGTGTCTGCAAGCCCGTTCTCGGTGCCCGCGAGACAGTGCCAGCTCATGGTGCCCTTATTCAGGTAGACGTGCTCGTAGGCGTCGCGGGCGGTGTAGCGGTAGAGGATGTGTTTGCCGACCAGTTCGTCGGTGGGTTGGTAGGTAGCGATGGGGCCTCGTTCGTCCTCGGTGGCGTGCGAGAACTTGGTGCATGTTCTTCGCTCTTCCCCGCGGTTGGTGAATCCGGAGACGCAGGTGATTGCTTGGCCCGTTGCGACATCCAGGACGATGCTGATCTGCTCTAGGAGGTCGGGGTTGTAGAAGTCGACGAAGAAAATGTTCTCCCGCACTTCGTATGCTTTGTATTCAGCGCTCCCGGTGACTCCGCGTTGGTCTCCCTCCAGTACTTCCCAGTGTATCGCATGATCATCGACAAACTGGTGCAAGATTCGAGAACCGACGTCGAAGACGTGAGTGAATGATTTGCCTGCAAGCTTTGAAGACTCGGCCATTAAGTGTTCGCCAAATCCAGCCGCCATGTCTTCCAGTGTCGGCCAGTCCGACACGGGAACATAGTCAGGGTTTTCGAAAGGAGCAGCCATGTCGGTGCAAGACAGCAGAGTCTATAGAGAAGTCAAGAAGTTGAACTGTATCCAAGGCGCGACTGGGATGCCTCCAGCCCATTACTTCAACATCCATCCCGACATCCGGGGCTTTTATATGCGTTACTCCTCGGAATATACCTAGGGAACTTGGACTGTGATGCATCTCGGGTTTTTTGTCCAAACGAGGCTTAGCTTGCCCCGCGAGGTGGATTTTGCGGATGCTACCACTTCTGGCCCGAGAGCATATGAAGATGAAGGCTCCGTCGATGGGGAATATGACACGAGAAAGAGCAAGTCCATTCCGAAGTCCACGAAATCCGTTGCGGGAACACTGTCAGCCATCATGTGTCAATACCCATCCGAGGTCGACCTTGAGTTCCTACTCTCGGAGTGCTCAAGTTTTGTCTGCGATCATGTTGAAGAGGGACGCGCCAGGTTCTGTCTTGGTTCAGCCGACGATTTGATAGCGACTCGCCGGTATGGGGGATGCCTTGCTATGGCACCAGTCTTGCTTGTCCATTCGGAACATCGTGAGAGCTTCGTGATGCGTCCGTGACCCAAGGGCGCTACGACTCCAAAAGAAAATTGGGATATTTCCGTGGCGTCCTGCTTGAAAAAGGTATTCGTGGTATCATTTCTATCTCATCCTAACAAGTTAATGTACGGCTCAGGCCACTTGCCCATCAGCAGCGGCCGGTCTCCCAGACGTCCGCCCACCGGCGCCAGAATTCTTAACTTGCGCTTCTCCTTGTCAATGTCGGCAACGTAGACGTAGCCCATGATGTTCGACGTCCGAATCGTCTCGGGGCTGTCCCTAACTGAGGCGTACACGACGGGCAGCGTCCAATGCGCCATGAGCTGGGACGAGTCCACCCGCGTGAGGCCATCGTCCGCGCCACCGTAGGTAGAGTCTGCAAAGTGTCAGTAAAGCTTTGCATTTAACGACGGCTCTTGAAGCGAACTCACTATCGCCTAGGCGGTATATCGTCAGGCTATCAAAGTCGACTTGCTGCGTCGCAGGACTCAACGTCCGCCCGACTGTGCCGAAGAAGTACTCTTTGATCGATGCCTCACAGACTTGCTGCATGAACCCCTCATCTCTCTCGGCTACACCTTCAGACTTGTCCAGGAGCACAATGCTGTACGGCTCGCCCAGACTCGTCTTCTCTGACGCAAACCTCTTTTGGACTTCTGCATTCAACGTAGCCGATCCCAACACAATGATGGTGTTCGCTGGGTGCCGTTAGCTCGATCCAAACCACACCTCGTTTTTCTTTTTGCATACCTGACAACTCCTCCACAACATGGGCAAACAAATCCAAGCCCGAAGTGCTCTTCTCACTGATCCCAAACGTATCGATAATCATCCCTGCGCTCTTAGCCTCGGGATCCTGCGCGAACCGCGAGGTAACAGTAGCTGCCATTTTGCTGACGAGCTGCTTGTATTTTCTCGAATCCTCCTCCGCCCTCGCGTGTCCGTAGTAGTAGACCAGCGGCAGCTTGACCGGCACCTGACTCGGCCCGCTCGTCGGCGTGGTCCCCCACCCGTCGACAGCCTCGACATCCAGCACGCTCCCCACAACGGCAGCGCTCAATGTCCCCGGCAGGCTCAGCATGCCCTCCTTGGGATCCGTGTTCACCACGATCGGCTGCGCGCCGACCCTCGTCGCGTAGCTCGTCAGCGTCCTGCACAGCGTCGTCTTGCCCGCCGTCGGGGCGCCGCAGACGGCGATGCGGGGGCCCTCGCGGCGCTCAGCGGCCGCGCGCTGGCGCATGGCGGTGAGCTGGAAGTGCAGGTTCAGGTACGCGTTCGCGGGGTTGTCTTGCGGTTGTTGGTACTCGGCGAGGAACTCGGCGGCGGGGCTGCTGCCCTCGATCTCGAACTCGCATCCTTGCAGCGTGAGGATCTTGGACTTCGTGCCGGAGAAGGTGTAGAGATGGTGCAGGGCCAGCTCGGTGCCATCCTTCTCCGCGGTGCCGGAGAGGAGTTTGAAGGTGAGCTCGGTGCCGAAGGAGACTTCGAAGCGCCATTCCCAGAAGGGCTGGAGTCTGATTGTGCGGGTTTGGGATGCGTTGGCCGGCTGCTGTTCGTGGTGTTGCCTCCGTCAGTATGGGTTCGTGCTTTTGCATTCAGGCTTCAAAGAGAGGGTGTGTGAAAAGGGACCGTACCGGCGCTGCCAGCTGGCCCAGACCCGGAATCGACATGCTGGGCTATCTGACGGTCATCGAGGGGATGCTGGTATTAGCTGTGGTGGTCGTCGGTGACGGAGCGGTTTCGACGTGCAAGGTGCAAGTTGGAGGAGAATCAACAAGTCGCGTGGAATTGTTCTGGACGCGCCCACACACTGCTGGGAGCTGCTTGACATCACAAGTTTCCATCTGGGTTGGCCCGTGCGGGAGCTTCAGCGGGGGTTTATTTGGCGGGGCTCCTCCGATTTTCAGGGCGCTAGCGTTCCTGCATCAGCGCATTCTCGACATAGAGATAAGATAAGACTCCAAACACCTTAGATCTTTCTTATATTTTCACATAACATCCCAGCCAACAATACCAACTCAAAGTAAGTCAATGACTGGTGACGGGCAAACTCTGAATCGCAGCAAAAGTCTAGAATTCAGCATCCAACAGCACATCTCCAAGGGTGCACCCGAGGACCCTCGCTCCCGCGTCAAGCAACCGGAAAGCTCCGCCTCGGCCTCACATTCCCCCGTGCCAACCAATCACAGCGCCTCTCACCTGCGTCTCTTTGCCAATTACGCAAGCCCCCACGTCCCCTCCAAGCTCCGCCACGCCCACCGGTTCCTCGCTGCCTGGCCTGCCTTGCCTTGCCTCCTCAGTGGCGCTCTGCGACCGGCCATTTGCGCTGCTCACCTGCTGACCTTGCGACGGCTACTCGGACACCGGAGGCCCCAGACGTCACCTTACCTACCTTATTTCGCCCGCGCCTCCGAATCCTTATCGCCTTCGCAAACTTCGCGTAGACTCTCGAATACAACACACAACCTTCAACAACACCAAATCTTAACACCACATCTCGAAAGACACTTGCGACGTTCGAAATGTGTTCCGCAGACATCTTCCTCGGCCTCTTGGCCCTGCTCTTCCCCCCTCTACCCGGTACGTTTTCTCCCCGCATCAGACGATCTTGCACCAGCTAACAACGAAAACCGCAGTCTGGGTGAAGCGCGGCATCTGCTCCGCCGACTCCATGATCAACATCCTCCTCTGCCTCCTCGGCTACGTACGCCTCCCCTCTTCGCATCACCCAGCTCTCCCGACATACTAACACCGCGTCCCAGATCCCCGGCCTCATCCACGCCTGGTACATCATCGCCAAGTTCCCCGAGCCAGACTACGAGTACGAGTCCCTTCCCCAGCAGGACCGCGAGGGCGGCCGCGTGACGTACGTCTTCGTCCACGGCAACGGTAACGGCAATGCCCCGCACACCCGCCAGCCCCAGCAGCAGCCCCGTCCCTCGCACCACCAGCAGGGCGCCAACGTCACCTACGGCACCACGAGCAACAACGCCGGCGGCTCCAGACAGCAGCCCCAGGGCGGCGCCGGCGAGGGCAGCAGCGACGGCGCCGTGCCACCTAGCTACGCCCAGGCCGTCGCGGGCGACAACAAGATTCAGACGAGAGATTAGAGGCACTCGGTCAAGGATACCAGACGCAGAGGCGTGGTCTATATAGATTTGCCGACTGCGTCCGTTGCTGGTTCTGAGTCTTGAAGCGTCGAATGTGGGGTGTCCTAGACATGTCATAGACGGGCTGAATTGTGTAAATTGATCTCGAGTTTTGGAGGTGGGGGGATTTTCTTGGTAAAACTTCCCGCCGGGTTTTGGCGTTATGGATTTATGAGTTATCACGCTGTGTACGAGTTATGGATTTTAATACATTGCAAGCAGTGGCTGCATCGCTTTTTGTTCGTCTTCATCCTGAATATTGCCGCTGTCTGCAATCGATGGGGTATCTAGATAGTCCCTGAACGCCACCCATGCAACCTTGTTGTAAGTCTTGAATTCCCCTAGTACCGTGCTTCCATCCTTTTCTCCATTTCCCGTCCCTGGCTATATCATAGAGTCCTCCTCCAGTCAGTGACAAGTAGACAGCCTACTCGTCGGACATGCTCTTGTCGAACGAGTCATTGTAATCCTCGGCGTTGGGGTTCTTCACCGTCGGAGCAGGTCGATCATTCTCAACGGGCTCCTTGAAGTGCGTCATGAGGTTCTGGGGGAGGTACGTATGCCACGATACCAGAACAGCCTTGACCTGCTTGATGAACGACACGCCATTGTTGAGATGGACAACGCACAGCTGCAGCTTGAAGCCGGGCATCATGCGAGCCAGGATGTCGTCGTCCACGAGAAAAGTGTGAATTTCGTCGTCGGACGCGTCTGCGTAGTTTTCATGATCATAGCCATCCTCAATGATGCATGGCTTAAGCACAAGCTTGCCCATGGGGGCGAATCCGTCAGGCATGCCTCCGTTGGTTCGAAAGCCAGCGATAATTTCGAGGACAGAGGAGCTGGCGCGGTGAATGTTGATTACCTCCATGCTGATTTCCTCCTCGTAGATCATCTTGACCTTGCTCGTCTTGGGATTGTTGACCGCATGGATCAGAGACGTTGCCTTGGTCTTGTCGACGCCCATGCAGATCATACCGACTCCCATCGCCAGCTTCACCACCGCAGTAGGGTCAAAGTCCTTGGGGCGGGCGAACCCAGCGGTATCGTCGTCATGGATGTAGTCGAAACCCTTGCAGAACATCTCAGACAGCGCCAGATTGAACTGTCCGGGGAAGTGGATGAGAGCCTGGTGCGCGAGAGGGAGATCGATCTTGGCCAGGTTGCAAACGGCCATGGCTTCCTTGATGTTGTCGGTGTACTCGGGGCAGACATCGTGCTGCAGGATGTAGGTAAGGAAGTTCTCAATGATTCCGATCGCCTTGCCCATTCGCAAGTAGTCCCAGTTAGCCATGGCAGGAAGGTTTTCCGACAAGAAGCCCGCGGCCACGCCGGCGAAGTCGACGTCCCAGCCCTCGGGCTCATCTGCGTTGTAAAAGCGGCTGCCGCCGCCGGAGGTGTAGACGACGTCGGTCGCGGTTGCAGTTCGGCGCTCGTCGGGGGTCATGCCCTCGGTTTCTGCGTCGATGTTGC
This sequence comes from Colletotrichum sp. SAR 10_99, assembly GCA_028654355.1. Classification (NCBI taxonomy): domain Eukaryota; kingdom Fungi; phylum Ascomycota; class Sordariomycetes; order Glomerellales; family Glomerellaceae; genus Colletotrichum; species Colletotrichum sp. SAR 10_99. Next base: position 21,017 of record JAQIUT010000156.1, read on the forward strand.
CGCCGAACAGGCGGGGTGAGGTGTCAACGCCGCCAAGAAAAAGGTACTGGTTGAACAGCTGGGTTGACTCGGTGCCAGTGATGCGACGACGGGAGCGGAAGCGTTGAATGCATGACTGGATGCGGCTGTTGCGTTTGTCAGAAGTCACGACGTCAAGAGTTCCAGGGAAGGTGCTGAGGATGGTTCTTACTCGGCGAAGGGTATAAGACTGAGACTGATTAGTATGAGGTCCGAAACGGAAGGATTTGGAGATACTTACGGGCTGTATATGTTTTCTCTCTCTTCCTTGGCCTCGGCAGGTGTCATGGGGGGGTCAGCAAAATACTCTAGAAACAGTCAGCCATAGTGATACGGGTGGTGATATTCGCAACAGTAATTACCCTCAAATCCGGTGCCACGGGATTTGGGAAGAGCCGCAGGCCCGCGACTAACTGTGGTCTTGCCGCCCATGGTGAAGGTTGGCTGTTGGTAGTGTGGGATGGAGAAGTTGGCCGTTTGACGACCTCGAGCAGGAGTTGTTCTTTTGTAGCTGCCCAGCTAAAGAAGTCGGAGGTGAAGTGGTGGATCCCCGAAGCTCATCTAATTAAGTAGCGAAGAAAGATCCTGGACAATGAAGCCAGAATTAAGAATTTTTGGCAGGAAGTCACATATATCTGCGCACTTTCCTCATCAATTCTAGGCAAGCGGAGACTTAGACTTGACATGGGGAGCGACCTCCTAAGGAAGTCTTGCCCATTTTGCCAGTTATTCTACTGAGATATCTAGAAATATCACCATCAGGAGCAAAAGTCTGGCCTTGCGATAAAGGGCCTCGGAAGAAGCTGCAAACTGATATCACGATGTCAAACGACACACGCAAACGAGTGTTTGCCGGTTACCTCTACCAAACTATGCCCACAGGCATACCGGTAACTGCGGTCTTGAAATTGTTTGAAGCCACCAATCGAAGGTTTCCTGCATCCTCCTGTTGCAGCAATTGCCAAACAGGAATTTCGGTGTTGGTCGTAGATCGGACTCAAGGCTTCCATCTTGGGATTTCATGCGATCCAATCGCATGATGGCTTCCCACTATCGGGTGTAAGTGATCGCCAGGCAAACGCTCGCAGCAATCCAATGAAAACCAGCAGCATGGAATTCGCTTAGGGGGCACAGATGCAAGTTTCTTGAGATATTGGAAGTTTGTGGGACGCGACGGGAAAAAGCGAGCTGCAATCTGCAAGACGGCTTTGCCAACTCATTCCTGAGGCGGAAGCTGGGGCGGAGTCTCTGGTGCGGTGCAGACGGATGCACTTCGTAACGCGCCGCAGGAGTGGATGACGGCTGACGAAGGCGCGTAGCACGCCAGGCAGCTCGCCTGGCTCGCATACGCAAGAAAATCCATGGCTGAACTGGTAGATCCTCTGGCGGGCTGTCCATCACTTGATGTGGGAGTCGTTGCCGATGGCGGTGAGAAGAGAATTCCCATTCACGGCTTGCTTCTAGAACCATCAGAGATCACTGCGATGGTCCAATAGAGTTTTTCGGGTCATCTTGAAAGTGGCGATGAAATGCACTGCGGATAGTGTCGCGATACACCTGTCCAACGTGCTTCTCGTTCCAGAATCCGGCGAAAGCGAAGCTGGACAGCAACGTTTCGTCGACAAAAGTCGCCGTCTCGAGATTCCCCGTCATCGATCGCATGCGGTCATGCCACCATCGACGAATGACCAAGAGCAAGGGAAAGTGGGAGAGTGGAAGGCACCTCGGATAGGCTCTGTTCTGCGTCAGATCGTGGCCGGCTGAGCGTCTTTGTCGACGGTATCATTGGGTCTGACGCATCACCTGCAGGCTGCACATCACCACCCTACGTATCTGTATCCTTCCTTGGAGTCCGAACAGGGCGCTTTCGACACCCCTGGCGATCTCTCGTTTGCGAAAGCATCCGTATGTACTAATGTCCTTGAAATTCAGAAGATGTAGAGTTAGGCGGGGCAAGGTTGAGTAAGGCACCTTGGTAGACCGTCGAATCGTCGATGCAATGCAATAATAAGAATTAGAGTATTCCGACTCGGCCGACAGCGAAAGCGAACTGCGGCTTTCAACGTTTGGTGGTTTGCCCCATTGCTCAGGGAGTGGCTCGAGAGTCGGAGGCCAATGGTACACGTCTGCGAGAGCGTGTGCGCCTTGGACACGAATCAACAAGGGCCAACAGCTGGACAAGGCGGACTGGGAGGAGAACCAGAGAGAGGATCGACAGGGCAGCTGAGCGAACGAGGGGTCGAAGAGGAGGTCGAGAGCTCGCGCGAGTAAGACGTAACGAGGTTCGCTGGTGGCTGAGTGACATCCGCCACCTTTTTTTTTTCTCTTGCCTCTGCAACGACCGCTTGAACAGGCCTCAGTGGAAAAAGCGCGGGAGGGAGGCACAGAAACGAGGGACGCGTCGGACAGGGGTCTCCAGAAAAATAGCGTCGTTTCGCAGGCAGAGATCCCTGGGAGAAGGTGGGAAAGAACGCTTCTGCCCCCCTCTTGCTCCCTCCCTCAGGGCTCCTTCCCTGCCACCCTCCCGCGGCCACGCCTGGCGGTTACTGGCTGAGCCAGGAACACTGGAGGAGGCCCTGAGGCCTTGAGGCGGTTGGGCAGGTGGGTGAGGGTGATGCCGCCCACACGCCGTCTGAGCTGCGCAGAGGCGCGCATGCGCATCCATCAAATCTGAAGCAGTTCCACACGTTTATTGGCAGCTGCGACCAATGTCACAGCGGTGTCCACTGTAAAAGTAACTTGGGGGTGCTTAAAGTGCCCTGCAGCAGGTGTATCTGCAATGCGGAGCGCAATCAATCAGACCCAGCCCAAATGCCATTTTCATTTTCCCTCGAATTCCCGGCCAGCTTCCATCGATCCCTCCATCCATCGTGACTACGCCTCGTTCTCTCTCTGTCCCTGTCCTTCTCCCCGTCTCCCTCTTTCTCAGATAACCTTGTCCCCGACTTGCTGCACCTTAAAGATCCCCCCTCCCTCCTCGCCTTCGTCTCGTCTGTTCAGACTGTCGATCCGCTCCTCCTGTGCCTCGTTTCGCTCCCGTCGCCAAGCCTTCACACTGCCGTTTGCCGGAAACTGATTTCTTGGACATTTGCTCTGTGCTTTTTACCCCCAAATCCTTTTCATTGCCACGCCGTTGCTGCTGCCGCTGCCGCTTGCAACAAATCCGATACAAATCACTCCGCTACCCCAACTTCTACCTGCACGAGCGCGAGACAATCCTAGGATCCCCCCTGACTACCTTTGAGGTTGACTCGACTTCGACTTTGAACACCACTCTTTTCTGTTTTCCAACCTTCGTCAACAGTGCAGACACGATGGTCAAGAAGGCGCTTCCTACAAAAGCCGAGCTCGTCGACTACGGTCACACCGTTGCTGGACAGTGAGTCGGCCTACTGCTGCCCCCCTTTTCGCGATCCGCGATGCGCCAGCTGGGCAACATCACTTGGGACGTGTCTCTAACGTTGCCTCGAATGCAGTGCAGGAACCATGTGCGACGAGTCCGGCGAGCTCTTCATCAAGCCTTGCACGACCGCAGAGGTCGACTTCTACAACTCCGCCAACGAAGCACACCCAGAATTCGCCGAGCTGATGCCCTTGTACATGGGCACCCTCCAGCTCAACGACAGCGCAGAGCTCAGCTCCATTGAAGACGGTGCCCCTGGCCCCGTCGCGACACAAGCCGCCAAAGAGGAACTGACACAGGCTGTCACCGTTGAGGCTCCCGCCGAGCAGGACAAGGACAAGTGGGTGCAGAACAAGTCAAAGAAGATCAAGACGGACCAGGCTATCGTGCTCGAGAACTCGGGAGCTGGCTTCACCTCTCCCAACATCCTCGACGTCAAGCTTGGTGTGCGCCTGTGGGCCGACGATGCTCCTGCCGAGAAGAAGAAGCGCTTTGACGACATCACCTCCAAGACCACCCACGGTCCCCTGGGCTTCAGAATCGCCGGCATGAAGGTCTTCCGCGGGTCCTCCATGAAGTCCGAACTGGATGCCGAGGACTACAAGATCTACGACAAGGACTACGGCCGCATCCACGTCAACGCCGACAACATTGTCGAGAACTTCCGCAAGTTCATCTTCAACAAGACCGCCGGTATCGACGACGACCTTGGCAACGCCGTCGCTCAGGTCTTCTTGCGCGACCTGCGCAACGTCGAGCGCGTCCTCGCCGCCGAAGAGAGTCGCATGTACTCTGCCAGTCTGCTATTCGTCTTTGAGGGTGACGGCGACAAGTTGAAGGAAGCCATCGCGCAGAACAACGCGGCCGCCGACAGCTACGAGGCCGCGCAGGGGAAGAAGCCCAGTGGAAATGCGGCCAGAGTGGACAGTGGTATTGAGCTGATTGAGGGAGACGCGAACCTCGATGCCGAAGACGACGATGACGAGGACGACGGCCCTGCCCTGCCCAAGATCTATTCCTTGAAGCTCATCGACTTTGCCCATGCGCAGTGGGTGCCCGGCCAGGGCCCTGATGAGAACGTGCTCAAGGGCGTGCGAAGCCTGATTGACATTTTCGAGAAGCTGGTGCAATAAGACACCGATCCTCACGATACGTTTTGGTTCGATAGAACACGGGAGCAGAGAGGCACGGAGGATCCAGCTCCCGTGGCACGACACAAAAGTTTTACAGGTCATGATTTGTTCGATCAAGAGGACCATCAGCAGGCATCAGACGAGCACGGTTTGCTCACAATCAAAATACCCAGATACAGTTGTGCGGATATGAGTGCGAATAGAAGTCGCTCCTCAGTGAACAGTAGGCTAGCATCCATGATAATGACCCAAGGATATCATTACACCCGGCGTCGAGGTCTCTTTCAATACCACATAGCATACGTTTCCATTCGCCTTATGTCTTTGTCGATGTGCTCGATTGTATGATCTCTGGCAGGCAGGGAAGCTTAAAGTTACCTGACATCACCGATGGACCTGCATGAAGCCAATGCAGGATGCAGATGAACGGACGGCCATCTCGTTAGGTCGCGGGAAACCCCACATGGACCAAAGCAACGGGGAGGTTACTCTAGTTGCTCGACCTATGTAGAGACGGGGGTGACATGGTGGGATTTCAAACGGCAAGTATTCAAAGTGCTTTTGAAGCTTGAAGCACTATGTTCCTCGAAAGTTGATAAGATGGGAGATGTTTTGAATCGCAACATATCAGTGTTCAAATGATCATGACGAATGGGCTAGTGCGACCACGCGAAGATTCACATGCAGAATCTTGACTTTTTTATTCCGGCAGTGGAGATCTTCAATTCTCCACATCTGCAGCTGTTGGCAAGGTACTTGAAGTACTTCTGCAGTTTTGCTGAAAGCCGCTGAGAAACCGGGTCCGTGCCCCAGGTGCTGCCGGAACGCGGCGGCTATTTCCTCCGACAACGCCAGCCAGCCAATCCGTCATGCCTCCCGGCGTCGCGCAGCGTGTAACTAAGCTGGGAACTTTTTTGAGGCCTCAGCGATCACCAACGAGGTCCCGGCAACTGCTCTTTTTCTCCACAACAACATCGCGACGATGGATGACCTTTTGAACCTCGAGCTCTTGTCGCTCGTTTCCAAGGTCACCTCCGAGTTGCAGAATCATTTAGGCGTCTCCGACAAGACCCTCGCCGAGTTCATCATCGCCCAGCGAGTCGACGCCGAGGACTACGATGCCTTCAAGAAGAAGCTCGCCGCCATCGGCGCCGAGTTCCCCCCGAGTTTAGTCGACAGCGTCGACCGCCTCGTGCTCACGATGCACCCGAAGCTCAAGGGCAAGGCGCAAAAGAACGGCGACAGTAGCGAGGACCACCATCACCGCAGCGCGGAGGAGAACCAGCAGATCTTCAAGGGCCTCGCGGTCCCCGACAAGGCCGTCGCGTACGACAGCATTGGCGACGGCGACGCGATCGACGATACACTGGCGCTGCTGGAGGGGCTGGAGGGCAAGGCCCGGGGCGAGAAGGCGTCTTCGCGCAAACGCAGTCGCAGTCCGAACGATGGTCGCGAGTCGAGGCGGAAGAGGAGGGATCGATCGAGGTCGAGGGACCGCAGGAAACGAGACAAGTACAGGTCGCGGTCGAGGTCCGTCGACGACCACGAGAACGGGCCCTCCCTGAAGCAACGCAGGGGAAGGCGCAACTACGACGACGAAGACGACAGCCGCTTTAGGAGAGCGCCAGAACCCGAGGTCGACGATGCGCCACAACTTCACAAGGTTTACAGCGGCCATGTCACTGGCATCAAGGATTTTGGCGCATTCGTCAACCTGCATGGTGTGCGTGGCAAGGTGGATGGTTTGGTGCACATCTCGAGACTGGTGGAGGGGCAGCGTGTGAACCACCCCTCCGACCTGTTGACGAGAGGCCAGGATGTCAAGGTCAAGGTCGTCAACATCGAGGGCAACAGGATAGGGCTTTCGATGAAGGAGGTGGACCAAGAGACCGGCATGGATCTCCATCCACAGGACAGGATATCGTCGGGCGCAAACATGGAGGCTCTTGGCGGTAGCCGGGATGGAAACATGTTCGACAACGGAGTTATGCCACCGCCACAACACCAGGCCGGACAGCGCCGGCAAAAGAAGCGAATGACTTCGCCTGAACGATGGGAGATCCGACAGCTGATTGCTTCGGGTGTTGCGAAGGCTTCGGATTACCCTGACTTGGAAGAGGACTACAACGCGACGCTGAGGGGAGAGGCCGAGCTGGAGCTGGAAGAGGATGTTGACATCGAAGTACGCGAAGAGGAGCCGCCATTCCTGGCTGGTCAAACGAAGCAGTCTCTCGAGCTGTCGCCCATCCGAGTCGTGAAAGCGCCAGATGGGTCGATGAACCGTGCTGCGATGTCGGGCACAGCGCTGGCCAAGGAGAGAAAGGAGCTGAAACAACAAGAAGCAGAAGCTGCGGCGGCGGAGGAATCCAAGGTCGATCTCTCCGCTCAGTGGAACGACCCGATGGCGGACCCCGACAAGCGCAAGTTCGCGAGCGATCTACGCAACGCCAAGTCGCAGATGAACCAGAACAAGCCTGACGCCGTGCCGGAGTGGAAACGTGCGGTGGCTCCTAAAGACCAATCTTTCGGCAGACGGACAAACTTGAGCATTAAGGAGCAGAGAGAGACGCTTCCTGTGTATGCTTTCAGGCAAAAGTTTTTGGATGCCGTCCGGGATCACCAGGTTATGGTCGTCATTGGAGAGACTGGCTCAGGCAAAACGACCCAGCTTACGCAGTATCTTGCGGAAGACGGCTTCGCCAACAACGGTGTCATCGGTTGCACCCAGCCTCGTCGTGTGGCGGCCATGTCCGTCGCGAAGCGTGTAGCTGAGGAAGTCGGCACACCGCTGGGTGAGGCCGTCGGTTACACCATCAGATTCGAGGACCGTACTAGTCCTGCGACCAAGATCAAGTACATGACGGATGGTATGCTTCAGCGTGAGATTCTGGTGGACCCGGATCTGAAGCGGTACTCGGTCATTATGCTGGACGAGGCTCATGAACGTACCATCTCTACGGATGTACTGTTTGCGCTGTTGAAGAAGACAATGAAGCGCCGCAAGGACCTGAAGGTTATCGCCACCTCAGCAACCCTGGACGCGGACAAATTCTCATCCTATTTCGACGGCTGCCCTATTTTCACTATTCCGGGTCGAACGTTCCCTGTCGAGGTTCTCTACTCTCGTGAGCCAGAGTCAGACTACCTGGACGCCGCACTGGTTACCGTGATGCAGATTCACCTGACAGAACCTCCGGGCGATATCCTGTTGTTCTTGACGGGCCAGGAAGAGATTGACACATCATGCGAGATTTTATACGAGCGCATGAAAGCTCTAGGGCCAAATGTCCCAGAGCTCATCATCCTGCCCGTCTATTCCGCCCTTCCAAACGAAATGCAGAGTCGCATTTTCGACCCCGCGCCGCCTGGCTGCCGAAAGGTAGTCATCGCAACCAATATTGCCGAAACCTCCATCACCATTGACAATATTTACTTTGTTGTCGATCCCGGCTTCGTCAAGCAAAACGCCTACGATCCTAAGCTGGGTATGGACTCCTTGGTTGTCACGCCCATCTCCCAGGCACAAGCAAACCAGCGCGCCGGACGAGCCGGTCGTACGGGACCTGGAAAGTGTTTCCGTCTCTACACCGAAGCCGCGTATCAATCTGAGATGCTGCCCACAACCATTCCTGAAATCCAGCGTCAGAACCTGTCTCACGTTATCCTTATGCTTAAAGCAATGGGCATCAACGACCTGCTGCACTTCGACTTCATGGATCCTCCTCCTATCAACACTATGCTCACGGCACTCGAAGAACTCTACGCCCTCAGCGCTCTCGACGACGAAGGCCTGCTGACCCGTCTCGGTCGCAAAATGGCAGACTTCCCCATGGAGCCATCCCTGGCAAAGGTCCTGATCATCTCTGTCGACATGCACTGCTCGGCAGAAATGCTCATCATCGTCGCCATGCTCAACCTCCCCAACGTCTTTTACCGTCCCAAGGAGAAGCAATCCCAGGCGGACCAGAAGAAGGCAAAGTTCCACGACCCCCACGGCGACCACCTCACGCTCCTTAACGTCTACAACTCGTGGAAGCAGAGCGGCTACTCGGCGCCGTGGTGCTTCGAGAACTTCATCCAGGCGCGCTCCATGAAGCGCGCCAAGGACGTGCATGACCAGCTCGTCAAGATTATGGACCGCTACCGCCACCCGGTCGCGTCTTGCGGCCGCAACACGCAGATCGTGCGGCAGGCGCTCTGCTCGGGCTTCTTCCGCAACGCGGCGCGCAAGGACCCGCAGGAGGGCTACAAGACGCTCATCGAGGGCACGCCGGTGTACCTGCACCCGAGCTCGGCGCTGTTCGGCAAGCAGGCCGAGTGGGTCATCTACCACACGCTGGTGCTCACGACCAAGGAGTACATGCACTGCACGACGAGCATCGAGCCCAAGTGGCTCGTCGACGCAGCACCGACGTTCTTCAAAGTTGCCCCGACGGACCGGTTGTCCAAGAGGAAGAAGGCGGAGAGGATCCAGCCGCTGCATAATAAGTATGCCGGCGAGGACGACTGGAGGCTCAGCGCGCAGAGGAAGGCTGGACGTGGCGGTGGCGGCGGTGGTACATGGGGTTAATCATCTTGTTCTTTCCCCTTTCTGTTGCTGGGGAAGGGGAAGAGAGCGGATTGCGTGTGCGTGTAGACTGGATGGACTGGCGCTGTCTTCATGTTGTTATAGTTTAGAGAAATATACCCCCCACAGAGGCAAGACATGACGCGGCTATTTCTAGATGACGTTGTGACTCGACGGCCGTGAAGATTTGTCAATGCCCAGACTTTTTGAGCAGCTCTACCAGTAAGTAAGCATTTTCAGCCAAGGGAGGCAGGCATTGCTTGTGTTCTTGGGCATGTTGATCGGGAAGCGACAGAGCAGGCCCAAACCTCGGGAGGCCGGCAGACGAGCGAGCCAAGACGGCTGCGATGCGTGAGAAGGTCCGCCAAGGGCAGTTAAGTCAGCAAGCGAACGCAAGCGAGGCATGGGAAGCCAAGGAGGAAGAAGGCCGGGGAGGGGGGGATTATAAGCATCTTTGGCGAGACGACTTGGCGTGTGGCAGGTTGTGTGTTGGATTGCGTATGCGTGTTGAGTACCGACGTCGGGGAGGGCTCGGCCGGGAAGCAGTGACAGATCTTGCGGACCGCGGAGAAGACACCTGAAGGTTCGGACCCGCTGGCATAGATCTTGGCTTTTTCGAAGTTGTCTAGAATGCTGATGATGCGTACGATAGAGTCGGTCTTTAGGGATTAGAGTTTCTCGGTTGGCGATGACGAATGACTCGATGGTTTGCAACGATGCGCTAGTGGTTGACGGTTGTAGGAGCTTTAGAAGAAAAGAACCCTGGTATCCCGGTCGACGATCAAATCGGATGGGTTCTCGAGGGAGAGGTCACTGCGTCGGACCTTATCAACGGTAGCCGCGCTGTTGACCTGTCAGATGTGTGGTTGGACGCTCGGGTTGTGGGGTGAGGGTAGTCGTGATACGTGAAGTGTTTGGGGATGGTGGGATTATGGGGGACGCGGATGTGTTTTAGGGGATTTTTTTGTTTCCGTCTTACTGTTGAGGATACTAGGGAAAATTAAAGAATACTTCGGGATAAAGCCGGGAGAGGGCGAATAAAACGTGGTAGAGCCCCCGGGCGCGCGGGCGGGAATGGGGAGCGCTTTTCTTCTTGTTTGGTGTTGGGAAGGGGACGTCACGCATTTTTTTAGAGTTGGTGATGCAGAGTTTGGATGACAGATGTCACGACTGCGCTTGAAGGTGTAAAGGGACCAACATTGGACGAAAACCTACCGGCGACTATCTTCACAACGGCATTTACTTTATTTCTTCCTGCAAATCGCTGATTGCATGGTCCACCACCGACAATGACGCGCCGGAACAGCCTGGCGCTGCACCTCACCGCCCTCGCGGCGCTCTCCTCCGTCGCGCAGCTGCCCGTCCTCGTCGGGGCCGAGGATCTCGACGCCGAAGACGTGCCGCCCGAGTGCGTGGCGGTCTGCGCGCCGATCGTGGCGCTCACGGCGCGGTGCGAGGCGCAGACGAAGCAGCGGTTCGGGGACATTGACAAGCGGATTTCCCGCGATGGGACGGTGGACTTTGAGGCGCGGCGGAGACATGTTTTGGCGCCGGAGAGGGTGCGGAGGAGGAGGCAACGACTGGAGGAGAGGATGCGGAGGCGGCAGGTCCAGTCGGATAGCGACTCCGACTCGAGCGGCGACGAGGCGCCGCCGCAGGTTGTGGCGGCGGCGGAGCGGGAGGAGAAGGAGTGCGTGTGTCAGGATACGTCGTTTGATGTGTTTGGGGCGATGAATGGGTGCGCGGGATGTATTGCGGCGAATGTGACGGCTGTGGAGGCGAATGAAGGTCAATTTACCTGGTTGAGGAATGGTGTTGATGTAGTGGCTGACTTGAGAGACAGATATCAGGGAGATCATGGCCGACTGCGGGTTTGCTCCTCCACCACCTCCGGCCACTTCTTCGGTGTTTACTACGACGACTATTTCGACGCCATCACCGCCATCACCGCCACCGGCAATTCTCACGGACCCTCCGGCCGCGAATCCAGCACAGGGCGGCTTCTCGACGTTAGTCCCTCCGGCATTAGCGCCCGCCGGACCGTCTACGTTCTCGACTTCATCAGCATCCTCAACGGCGCCACCACCACCACCACCGCCACAAGATGCTCCGACCTCGACGCAACCGCCGCCTGCTGCCGCAACGACGCCGGAGCCGGAGGTCACGCCGACGGTGGAGAGTTCAATCACGCCCGTGACGGTGTTCGAGACGCCTTCATTCCGTACGCTGCCTAGTCTCGTCCTGCCCAACGACTTTGCGGCGGCCAGGGGTGGCGATCGGACGGGCAGCGGCGCGGCGATGTTGGGTAGGCACTGGGTTGACAAGGTTGTTGTTGCCCTGGTGCTGGTTTGGGCTCTTATTTGAGGGAAGCGTTTGGTTTTGAGCGAGCGTGTCGTACTTTTTGCATGAGATACCCTCATTGTTGGTGGTGTGCAACCTGGAGGATTTGGGGATAGATCAATAATCTTTGCGGTCGTTCACGTTTATAGAAACCGCTTACGATTATGGAGATATGGATTTGTCAGTAGAAATAAAACTCATCGACCCGATTCCCGGTTTTTTTGATTAAAGCTTTATCTTTCTGTCGGTGTCACACGCTGCCTTACGGTTCCCCCATCCGCATTTGGTGACCGATATATACCTTTGAGATCATGCGCGACTAGATCTCTCTCAGGTCCGTGACTGCTTTGACATCATAGAAGGGACATATGCACCATTATCCTAACAAACCTAACGCAAAGAAAAGAAGACAAGGGCTACTGAATCATCAATCTCCGGGGCTATATACATCCATCCGTCCGTAGTTTCGGTGAGAGGAAGGAGAGCCGTCACAAGAACACATTTAAGGAATTTGCGACTACTAGGTACGTATTTTGGGTCACACCACGTATGAAGACACTATTTCATATTCCCGCTACTTCACTGAGTCGCTATGGATAAATGTCGCAATGATGGGGGCTGAGATGAAGGTGCTTCTCCCTTGTTGTACGTTGCCTATCTCCCCAATTAGGATTTTGCCAGCGGTAGGCAAAATATCCAAGACCTAATGCATGCGGACTCCTAAAGCAGCTAGCTTATGGATAAACGATATAACATCGAACTTCACGACTTGTGCTATCCTAGCGGTGTACTGCCCACTTAGTTATTTGAAGGTTGGTATTGTTTTGCTACAATACTTCTATCACGAGTCCAATGTTTATCCCGTTACCCTAGGAACTCTGGAGACTGAATACGAGAGATTCATGCCAAGGCAGCACCCAATGTGACCTTATGCAAGACGCCAATGAATATAGCTTGAAATATAGTCAGCCAGTCTCGTCAACCCATGTATTCCTCATCAGTCCTGCCAGGCTTGCGACATAAGCCCTTGTTCACGGCTAGAGTAAAGCACCATGGGACCACGGGCACACGAGTTCCGCCCGTAAGCTGCAGGACTTCGAGTCCTGACCAGTCCAGGCAGCCGCCCTGGGCGCGCGAACCCCGGTCTTCATTCGTCACAAGACATGCATGCTTACCGAAACAAAATACGAAGTCCATCATTGGTGCAAGACAAAAATCTCGACTCACTCATCGTTGGCTAATGAACGAAGCAGAGGGTGTACTCCCTATAGCGCTATGCCACTTGGGGTTATGCAGCTCAGCTTGTAGCTTATACGAGAACTTGTTTTATATTGGACGAAACTTTTCGTGCCATGGTTGCTTCTGGATCCTCGGGATCACTGCCCTGCTCGTTGATTAGACAGCCTTGAATAAGAAGTAACCGGCATTCCAATTCACTGTGGCGTGGAGACGGCACGGGCTCAAGGCAACTCGGCCAATGCCGAGTCGCTGCCGATACAATGCCTTCAGCTGGGGCTCACGTCAGCCTTCTATCAAGCTGCCAAGCGTCTGTAGATTATTGCCAAAACATTCTCTCGGCTACGATGAGCTTTGAGGCGAGACTACTACACATATAAGGTACCACCGAAGGACAATTTCAGCGCCATGTCATCAATAAAAGGCCAAGACCTACAGACACAGTACCCCGAGCTTTTCGACCCTAACTTGCTGCATGACCTGCGTTGGTCACTTTGTGCACAGGATCGCAAGCACCGTTCTTCATCTTCTCAGACGATTGGTTGACAGCGTTGGTGGCCATGAAGGTGTCTGCTGCCACGGTTATCGGCTTGGGCTGCTTCACTGGCCAGGTTCTGGCAAACCAGTGGCCGTATCAGCGCTACTATCCAAAGACAAACAAGCAAGGCGACCCTGTAGCCGACAAGGCGCAGCCGGAGTTCAGCGATCAGGATAGAGGCCCAGAGAATCAGTTTGGCGAATGGCTTGGACGTCTCATCAACCAGGGAACTGTCGCTGGCCTGCAGGACATATTTACAGACGGCAGTCTGCCCAACCACCCGTCATTCAACGATATATGGGAGAATATTCAAACGCCAGTGGTTCCCCCCAACCAAACTCATGCGACACGTCCACCCAGCTACAAGGCTACTTGGCCCCAGAATGAAGCGGAAGCCCTTCTAGGTCATCTACCATGGCCTCTAGATCAGCGTTGTACTGCGTCCAAGGATCAATGGTAAGCTTGTGGAGAATGAGGCGAACTTGGTAGAGGGAATATTCGAGAGACTAACTTTGATGATGCGTGCACCAGGTGGTATCGTACATATGACGGCTCTTGCAACTGGCTAAAGGATGGCGAGATGAACGAGGGCATGTACGGTGTAGCCAAGTCGCGAGATTACGGCCAGCACCATTACGCAGATGGCATATCCATGCCCCGTGAGGGCCCCAACCCGCGAGCTGTGAGCAACGCCTTCTTCAAGCGCAAGGAGGTTTTGTACTATGAACACACGCCATTCCTCCTTGGACTTGTTGAGTTCATCATGCACGACATCACGTGGTCTTCCGATTCCCGAGATGAGTACATTGATGTGCCCGTGCCTGATGACGAGAAGGACTTTCCACTCAACACGACTTTCCGAGTCTATCGCACCGAAGCTGCCCCCGGGACGGGCACTTCCAGAGAGAACCCGCGCGAGAACATCAATCGTGCCACCACATGGCTCGATCTCTCGTCGTTGTACGGCAGCACGCCCCAGGTCGCTATGAAGCTGCGCAGTTTCAAGGATGGCAAGCTTCTCACACAAGAGGTCAAAGCCCAGGGCACGAAGAAGGCTGTCTCATATCTACCATTCAATAGCATGGGCGTGCCAGTGCAGACCAGACCTGGAGTCAGCCCAGAGGCCCTCTTCGCAGGTGGCGACCCTCGCACCAACGAAGACTGGATCATGCTCGGTGTCCACACTCTGCTTTTGCGCGAACACAACCGTATGTGTGACCTGCTGAAGGTTAAGAAGCCTGCGTACGAGGACGAGGAGATTTACCAGACGGTCCGCCTGCTCATGTCTGCTAAGTTCTCACTGATCGGGAATGCCTATCAGATGGCTTACTTCAAGGACATGCCATGGCCAAACGATGACGGTTTCCCTCTGTACCGCGAGATGTCTGGTGACAGCTGGTTAGAGATCAATCCAGCCAACAACTACCCCTGGCCCCTCGTCACGAAAACGGGGAAGCCTACGGTTGTCAGCGCTGAGATGGCTGTCGTCTACCGCTTCCATGAGTTCATCGTCAAGACATTCCCCATCAAAGATGCGCTCAACAACACAATGTGGGACCAGAATCTTTTCGCCACGGCCTTCAATGCGACGGGATTCGTCGATGCTGGGCTGGAGAACATCATGCGTGGCACTGTCGCTTCCTCCATCCCCAACTTCAAGAGCGGGGTCGAAGAAGACTTCCGATCTGCAGGCAAGTACAGAGGATCTCCTTTCGACATTGTGGTCTGGTCCATTGTCCACGAACGCGAGCAGGGATTGCCCACTTTCAACGAGTACTTTGCCGCGTACAACAAGGGCAACCCAGGTCAAGAGCCGCCAGAAGTCCAGGTGCCCATCCGAAAGAGATTCGAAGACTTCTCGTCAGACCCAAAGATGGTTGCAGAGCTCAAGAGACTCTATAAGAACCCTGACGAGGTTGATCTCGTAGTCGGCTGCCAGCTCGACGAGACCATGTTCCCGCACGCCACTATACCCACCTCATCCCTGATCATCAGCTTGTTCAGTCTGATCAGCATGGGCAACTCGGACCGCTTCTCGATTGGGTTCGCCGCGATGCGTTGCCTACTTGTGGATAAACCCTGGGACTGCCACCCAAGCAATGCGCTTGAGGAGCTCCTCTGGAAGCCTGTCGAGAACGAGGCTTTCCCCGATGCTCGCTTCTACGATGACTACTGGATGGCCGAGCTCGATTTCCAGGCCCATGGCCAAAACTTACTTTGGCGCCTCGTCACAGAGAACAGCGAGATCAACTGTCTTCAGAAGAACCCTCTGTTCCCATTGGATGAGAAGACCAACCCGCTTCTCTGCGCTCTCCCCGAGAGCAGCGTCGACATCAGGCTTTTGCTATCGACCGGTGTCGAAGTGACACTATCGCTGATCAAGATTCACTACGTAGAAATCATTGCTACAATTGCAGCCGTGATAATCACTGTTTGGCTGTACAGCAAGATCAACGTCGCAGCAAGAGGATACCCCAAGGTTCTCGGTGGTCTGCCATTCTTGGGCAAGGCGCTTGACTTCCGGAAAGATGCCAAGGCCGTCGTCCTTGAAGGATTCCGGAAGTTTGGCGACCGCTCAGTCTCGAGCGTCTTTGGCATACATCTTGCATCGCTTACGCACTATGTCATCTCCAATCCCCAGGACGTTCAGAGCATGATTGACGATGCTCCGTACGAGATGAAGTTCAACCTCAGCAAGCTTTTAGAGGCTGTCAATGTGCCCATTATCTTGCGTCAGGTGAACTTTGCTAGCAACTTAGTAAGTTCGTGGGTTCCAGGATGGAGTTTCCTTGACAAGCTTCACAACTGACTCACGTTGTCTCAATAGCACACGAACCTGGTACGCACCCATCTTGGCGATCCCGCAACAGTACAGCAGATTGGACGCACAATGCAAGTTGCTGCAACTCGGTTCCTGGAGACTAATCCTCCTGTCCCCGCAACTTCCAACTCACATGTGTACTCGGAAGGCCTAACGGTCTACATTAACCAGTACATCACGAGTGTTTGCGCAAGATGCATGGTCGGTCCTGAAGCATATGAGCACCCAGAGCTTATTAATATGTTTCTCGAGTTTAACGAGGAGGTTGACAAAGTCATTGGAATGGGCTCATTGCTGCCGTCGTGGATGAGCTTTATTGCGAATATTCCTATGAATAAAGGATACAACAAGTTCCGAAAGATCTTTCTGCCTATTTTCGCCAAGCGCCGCGTTGAGCTCGAAGAGAAGAAACAGCTCAACGGCGCTGCGGCTGGTGGCGAAAAAGGGGACAAATATATTGACTACTTGAGCTTCATCCTCGACATCGTTGATGACGACGAGCGCGCCGCAGATCTCGTCACCATTACCGTCTGGTTCGGCCTGCGCAACCTGCAGATCACTCTGCTCTCCACGCTGCTTGATATAATTGACGTGCCTGGGCTTGCAGACCAAATTAATTTGTCTCTTTCCAGACCTGCCAGAGGTGTCAGGGCTGACCTCTCCACGCTCAACACCTTCACGAGGACGGATTCATCAGCCTGGGCCCTCCTTCGCGCAGCAATGTTCGAGTCGATCCGGCTCTGCGGTCCCGCGTCTGGCCCAGCCCGCATCATCTCATCCCCCCACGACCTCGCGCTTGCCTCCGATCCGAGCGTCAAAATGCCTCCAGGACAAGTTGCGACACTGAGCTCCTTCTACTCGCACCGTATGCCTGAGAACTATGGCCCCGATGCGAAGCAGTACAATCCGCAGAGATTCCTCACCTCTGGCCCTGATATTGGTAGCAAGGAATTCATCACCTGGGGACTCAAGGGGCCTCATACGTGTCCGGGACGGTGGTTCACACAGGAGGCTATCTGCATCATGATGAAGGAGATGCTTGAGCGATATAAATTTGAGCCGTCGCGGACAGGGCTGGACGATGATGAGAAGTACGAATATCATGCGGGCGTTGTTACCCGGAAGGAGGTTTCTGTGACCGTGTATAAGAGGAGTGCGTAGATTGGAAAACTGAGGAGTTTGGGTGATTAAGAACTACTGTTTAGACGGCTTGAGATCATGAAATTGGATTTGCTAGGCTCTCCCCAGAAGTATTACTTCCTGCCCTGTGTTATAGTCCGAATCACCAAGTGCGTCCTTATGTTAATCATTACATAGTCGAGGTTTTCGTTAGCTAGGGATAGGCCGTCTAGGCCGCTGAACAAGGCTCAACTGTAGAACCTAGTAGCTAAACTCTCCGCAAGGAATCAATTGCTGAGCAAGCTGAAAGAGAGCGTCTGGTCTCACTGATCGCTGCCCTTGAGCAGGAATTGGTGGATGCTGACGAGAATCTGAGGGGGCTTTTCCCGGTCGGGCCATAGATATCAGACCGGGGGGTGAGTAGTCGTCACCCAGCAAACGTCTCCCACCTTGACGTGGCTGCTGGGCTGAGCAGCCTCTCAAGAGAGGGGTGAAACCAAGTTGAAATTTCGTCTTAATGGCTCTCTTATGGAATCATCACTGCTGTCACCATCACCGTCGTCTTCGTCTGTGTTTGTCGTCTATTTTTGTCTATTCTCTCTATCGCCCGTGACGTACAGCCTTCGAATACTGCCAGGGTCTTGACATATGGTAGGATCTACTGAGCGCCACTCTTGATCGCTTTCAAGATGTACGGTCCATGACTCATCTTTTGGAGACTTGTATGATCCAAAGTATTTCCATGCTTGAATAGTAAGATTGCCAGGGCCGGCGATAATCGCATAATCGATTGGGCAACATGGACAGTGGCCGGTGATCTCGTTGCCGGGGTGCGAAAGTGCCGTTCTGACGTCTCTACCCAGATTCTCTGAGCTACAGAACCACCTTGGATTATGGTCGTCAGAGTCAACCGTCATGTGTGGACAAAAGTCCAGGCCATCGCAATCGTCAAGATTGAGTATGGTTTTATGGACCATTTCGAGCTGGGTATGTAGTAAAAACCTTTCGTGAACAATCTTGGGCGAGGCTCGGAAGTGCTGCCTCATCAGACGTCTGTAACAGTTGAACTCGTGGGTGAAAGGTGACATGACTTTTTGAAGGTATTCCTGGTTGCTGGTCTGAAGTCGTGTCAACTTGAGAGCAAGCTGAACATGTCTCTCTCGAATTTCGAAGCCCGTATCGGAAAATATCACCCCTTTTCTATCAAATGCACAGCGATTATAAGCTTCTTGCCAGGGCACATCATCTTTTTCGAGGCATGAAGCTGCTGACAAAACCCACAGACGTGACTTGTGCGAACAGAGCAGTGTCGTGTAACTAAAACTTTTATAAAACCGATAGCAGTAAGGAAGATGCTAGAGGTAGTGACAATAATAACGACGATAGACGACGACGACGAAAGACGGCGAGAGCAATAGCGATAGCAACAGCGCCAACGACGACGACAACGAAAGGAAGTAAATAGAAAACATAGTCACCTCAATGTAGGATATCCGGAATACAAGCGTATGCGTAGACACTACCCGGCCAGTAAAACTCCACGTGACTAGTAAAAACTGTAAGGCAACATCGAAATTTTAATCGCACATGACGATGAAGTCTAATCTAGTAAGGTTTTCACCTATCTGGCGATGTGCAATGACACCGGCCGCCAGTTGTATGACTGAGTCAAACGACTTGGCTTGCAATAAATTAGAGTTTCGGTTCGGTTCTGTGACAGCAGTCTTATTTCAACGTCAGGAAACATTGTGAAAAAGTGATACGAGAGACAAACGCAATAAACTGTTGAAACAAAACGAACGAAAGTCGCCTCTATTTCGGCCAGGTACAGTGATTAGGCCCTGACTGCATCTGCGTAGGAATTGAAGCTATTCCGATCCATGTGGATACCCCGAGCCACGCGAATGTATTTACGGGGCGCCACCGAGCCGCTTGCGATTGTCCATGCCCATGTCTACAACTTCATAAAACATCCATAAACTGGCAGCACTTTGCACAAATTGAAACGTGACGTGAAAACGGAAGTCCTGTTTGGTTGGCTTGTCATCCTGATCATGGCAGCTTGTCCAAGCACTATGCATCGTCACCGTTTGCCAAAGAAAATACAAGTCGTCAAGGAAAAAGATGGAACATGAAAACAGCTGAAAGCAAGGCAAGAGACGATCAGTTCCAGAACCGTCGACATCCGAAGCAGTGCCTTTACAGGGGACTCTACTTAGGCGAGGGAGCCTGATGTCTCCACTACGGCGATGCGCGGTCTAGACGAGTAGCAACCGGTTCGCCCGTGCAGAATCGACCAGCGACGATCTCTGCGTCGGTGCGCCTGTGCGATCTATCATTGCGCGATAATCGAGCCTCGCGGCATGTGGGATCTTTTTAGCGCTATCCTCAAGCAGCCCAGTTGACAAAGTTTTGGGCCTATGGACTGATGAAGCTTGCATGGAAGGGCGTCGATATGAAATTCCAGCATTCAGCGTGCAATGATGAGGACTTCAATTGGACGTGCCTAGGAAGCAAAGAAAATGCATTTGCGCATAACAATGCTGAAAATGCAGACAACGGTTGGCAAGATCTCGTCCTGTCGCAACTCATGTCCGGTGTCCAACTACCAACACGCAAATGACGGCGCACTAACGTACCATCTTGGCGAGACGCAGCTCAGTAAAATTAAAAAAATACCAGAGGCCACCCATCGGACGGTGAGCCAGTGCCGTAAAGTCGGTCAGTGAAGGTGAAGGAGATGAAGGAAATACCAAGAATAGTTTGCCCGGCCCAAGGGTTCCTTGATACCGCTGTCCCCCAATCCAGCTCGGTCAATTTGATACAGGACCCAAGGAGAACAAGCGAGCACCAAAGCGGAGCACGTATTCATCAAGCGAGACATGATCCGTTTAGTACCGCAACTGAAGACAAGACCTGTTCATGAGCGGACCTAACGTGCCTTTGTGGAGGATCTCGCGCATTTTGTGCAGATTCGACCTTCCGTGATGGATAGGCTCCATAGCCCATACGAATCCATTCCATCGACCTCGGTCGTGCGTGGACTTTTGCCCCCAACTACGCGGCGTCAACAACCAAAGACAATACCCACCTTCAATCCGTGCCGCTTTCCATGCTCCACCGGAAACCCTCCGCTAGGACGCATTTGAACGAAACCTCCGCCGCTACGCCGCGAATTCCAGCCCTGCAGCCGTCCCGATTGGACCATGTCCTCCGAAACGGGAGCGAGCCCCTGAGCGGGACGTTGACGGATGAAAATCACAAAAGAGAAAAAAAAAAAACGAGAACCACGTTTCCTTGGTGTGCGTGGATAAAATGGTTGGAGCTCGGCATGTCCAGCGGGATGTGCAGAAAAAAGTGATAAGCCAGACTTATGTACGGCCCGTCTCTCTGGTGTAACGCAACTACAAAAGCGACGGCGCGTCAGACGTCCATTGGTGCCAACATTTTCCTATGCCGTCTTACGTCTATTTTTCGAGTTCTCTGGTTGGTATAAAAAAGAACAGCGGCTGGTCTAGAGGGCGCGATGCAACGGTGCAGCAGATCTCTGTGCCAATCATGTCCGAAACAGTGACAGCGCCATCAAGATCTCGGCGGCTTGAGCAGAGAGCGCATCAGCAAACCCCTGCAAGCCGCATGGCCTAGCGCCGAAATGCCACGAATGCGCTCCGGGCAGAAAATAGGGGAACCGCGGAATCTTGGCCCGCCAGCACCCACATCAGGGTCTGTTCCTGGCATAACCGACAAGGGTGTGAGGTTCGGACGCATGTGGTCCTCACAACTCGATTGGCCTCGGGAACGACGACCACCACCCGCCCTTCTTCACGCCCGGACGGTGCCTGAACCGCCAGCCAACCGCCGTCCCGTTCCTGGGCGTACTTTCAGGGTGGGATGAAAGCTTGCTAGCCTGATTCTGTATTGGCGCATTGTTTGCTGTCTGTTTCTTGCTTGGATTGTGCAGGAGGAACCGGAGTTCCCACTCACACTTTCCACGCCTCTCCATCGTTCACGCAGAGACTCCAGACGTTCATCGGTGGGACCACCTAGCGGCCACACCATGAGACCAGCTGGAGCGGACGAGTCCTTGGATATCTCCAGAATTGGCAGGCTTGTCAGGGGGGCTGTGTTCTAGTCTCTCTTCTTGGTTTCCTCCCGGTTCGCTTACGCCCCCCCTTCCAACCAAGACGAGAACCACCGTTTGTGAAGTTGCCCTGCCCGCCTACCAAGGCTCTGGCTATTCTTGCTGGAATCCGCAGACCCAATGAGTGGGAATGCTGGAGAAAACGGACGAGCGGGCTGAACCCCTGAGGAATTTCATCTCATGGCTCTGCAGGCGCATCGACAGGTCAGGAACGGTTCTGGGTCGACCGTATAGTCGGTTCGGTATAAGATGGATGGGCGACCCCATGGGACACGCGCCCTGGGCATCTAGGCCTTTTTCCTCTTATCCTCTTCGAGATTTTCTCTTTGGTATCTTAGTCACTCCTTTCTTTAAACACGACCTTCATTCTTTCGTTCTCTAAGTTTGAAGATCCAATTCAGTCGCTTTTGTGTGTTCTGTGTGTTTTTGAAAAGTTAATTCTTGTTGTTATTTTCGTCTCTTGTTTCTTGCCCAAAATGGCGCCTTCGCTTCTCTCCACGCTCTCTTCCGCCCTCATTCTGGGTACTACCGTCTCTGCCACCCAGTCATACCAGCTGGTAGACACCTACGACTCTACGAACTTTCTGGACAAGTTTGGTTTCTTCACCGTAAGTACCAAGACGAAAGCCCACAATACAGGCTCATGATAGTCGATGATGTGATCGGCATATACTGACGATCCCTTTCTCCCCCCAGAGCGACTACTCCACCGGCGATTACAACGATGTCGATCCCACGAGCGGATACGTCAACTACCAGTCTGCCGAGAACGCCCAGGCTCAGGGCCTTCTGAAGATCGTCGACAACGACCTCTATCTCGGCGCCGACTCCACGACAACTCTTGATGCCGCTGGCGTCGGCCGTAGCTCTGTCCGTATCGAGAGTAAGAGCAAGTACCAAAAGGGTCTCTTTGTCGCCGACTTTTCGCACTTTCCCAAGCCTACCTGCGGTGCCTGGCCTGCTTTGTAAGTCAAAGATGCCATATCATGGTGTCTTATGAGTGTGCTAACGATATGATTTAAGCTGGACCGTCGGCAGCCCTTGGCCTGCTGCCGGTGAAATCGATATTGTCGAGACCTGGAACCTGGACAACGTCAACAAGGTTGTCATCCATACCGACGGCGACATTGGAGAGTGTCGTATAGACGGCACTGGCATGACCGGCACCGTCAGCAAGCCCAACTGCGCAAACTATGCCGCGGGCCAGTCTGACAATGAGGGCTGCGCCGGCCTCGACTCTTCCGCTCCTTTTGGCTCTGCTGAGGGCGGAGTCTACGCCATGGAATGGACCGACACTGCCATAAAGGTTTGGGGCTTTACCCACGCCAACGTCCCTGCTGACATCGCCAACAACCCCAACCCCGACAACTGGGGAACCCCCAGCTTCACCACCAGTGTCTGCGAAGCCTCCAAGGTCTTTGGCGAGGCGCAGCTGATCATGAACGTGAATTTCTGTGGCGTAGCAGGAGACTCATCCATTTGGGGGGCTGATAATGGCTGTCAGGCTCAGACTGGTCTCACCTGCAAGGAATGGGTTGCCAACAACCCGGCCGCCTTCGCTGATGTCTACTTCCAGCTCAGCTCCATCAAGATCTACCAGATGGCCGAGGCCAGCAACACTACTCTCTCCACCAGCCAAATCGCCTCTTCCACTGCTGTTGTCAGCACTGCTGTTGCGTCCGATGTCGTTGTGTCGAGCACTGCTGCTGCTACCGGCATCGCCACCGAGTCCGGCGCCGCGACCCACTCCGTCTCCGAACCCGCCGGCCCCACTAACTCCGCCGAAACCCCGATCGCCGATCTGCCCACCCGCCTGGCCACCTCCACCGTCTACCAGACCAACGTCAAGACAATCACCTCGTGCGCTCCCACTGTTACCAACTGCCCCGCCCGCGAGACTCCTCAGATCGTCACCGAGGTCGTTCCCTTGACCACCACCATCTGCCCCGTCGTCGACGTCCCCACTACAATGACCGTCTCCAAGACCGAAGTCCACACCATCACTTCCTGCGCGCCCACGGTCACCAACTGCCCCGTCGGCTCTAAGACCACCCTCACCAAGGAGGAGGTCATCTCTACCACCGCCGCCATCCCTGTCGAGAGCTACACCAAGCCCGCCGCCGGCACCACCACCCAGGCTGAGAAGCCAGTCATCACCGCGCAGCCCCCCGCCGGCCAGATCACCACCTACAAGACCAACATCGTCACCATCACCTCCTGCCCTCCTACCGTCACAAACTGCCCCGTCGGTAAGGAGACCACCATCATCACCAGCGAGGTCATCCCCGCCACCACCGTCGAGGGCGAGAAGCCCGTCCCCGTCACCACTCAGGCCCCTGACGTCCCCGTCGTCCTGACCACCTACAAGACCGAGGTCCACACCATCACCTCATGCGCCCCTACCGTCACCAACTGTCCTGTCGGCAAGGAGACCACTATCGTGACAAGCGCCGTCATTACCACCACTGCCCCCGCTGCCGGCGTTTCCGTCACCAACGTTCCCCAGAACCCCGCTGTCCCTGGTACCGGTGAGACCCAGTCTGCCGAGAAGCCGGTCGGCGAGACCCCCGCCACCACCGCCCCAGTCGTCCCTGGAACCGGCGCCACTACCGCCAGCGTTCCTGCCGCCGGCCAGACCAACTCGGCTGAGAAGCCCGTGGCCGAGAACCCTGTTGACACCGCGATGCCCACGACTCTCGTCGTCGCCCCGTCTTCTCCTTACAACGGCACTCTCCCCACCGGTCTCTTCCCCACCGGTACCGCCGCTCCCTGCATCGGCTCCGCTTGCCCTGCTACTACCACCGGCCCCGTTCAGGCTGGCGCAGGCAAGCTCGGCTCCGGCGCGTTCTTGATGGCCGCGGCACTGGCTGTCTTTGTCATCTAAGTGAGATGAAGATATGATGGATATTATTGTGTGTTTTTCCTTTATCGGGTCTTCCTATGTATTATAAATATGGTTCCTCTAGAGCGCATATACCCTTCGGTTAGATTGGGAGGGTGGGACGAAATCCCAAAAACGCATCCCGAAAACAAATTTTCACCATTTACCTTGGTCCTCATTCGTCTTTAGCAGTGATGTGCTTGATGTCTCTGTCCTTCCACATCTTCAAAGGTTTCATTGGGCTGTCTGTGATGGAAGTCGACTCCTGGAAGTTGACTCCATAATGGGGGCAAATGAAGGGAGATTCCATCGCTGAGTTTGGCCAGTAAAGAACAACATCATTTTATGACACAAGTCCGAAGTCATGGTGGCGTTCATTGTGAGCAATATCGAGATCAAGGACCACGAAGAAGTAACGTCGCTTATCGTTGTTTGGCACCTACCCGTCTTAAGTTGAGACTACTATGACTTTGTCCCCATGCCTCTGCATTCCAAAACCGGAACCTTACTCATTTGAGCAGACTCAATTACCAAAAATAACGTCATCCGCAATCTTCTCTGCCAGCGCATAGACAGCAGACTGTGGATGTCCAGGAACTGCAAAAGGAAAGGTGCTTGCATCCACAACCCTCAGCCCCTGAACGCCAAATACCCTCCCATGACTGTCAACGACCGCCTTGCCGGACTTAACATCCTCTTCCTTGCCCATTGCACATGTTGAAACCGGATGCCATACCTGGCCGACATTAGCCTTGACGTATTCCAAGATCTCTTCATCAGACTGCACCGCGTCTCCGGGGAGTCCTTCTGGGCCGGCTTTGAAGCCTGGGATGTTGGCGAAGTCTGAAGCCCATGCTGTGCGGAGGCGCTTTACGGCTGCCACAGCAAGCTCAACATCTGCTGGATCAGAGAGCCAATTCAAATTAATTTTGGGTGGAGTCTGCAGTATCGAAGGTGACGAGATGGTAACATTGCCCCGGGAGAAGACCAGAGGAAGATATGTGGCGAGGGTGCCGCTGGTTTGCCCCAGGCCTGTCGAGAAAGATCCCACAATGAACGACAGCTGCGGCCAATCCGAAGGAACCGATGCGAGCTTATCCCGTGTATCCTGCGAGAGTTTGGCGAGCGTTGAGTTCGGGAGGCGCTCGTGGGCCAAGAAGCCTGCAGCCGAGCTGTACGGTCCACTTCCAGATTTGAGATACTCTTCAATAAACATTGGGTTTGACGTTGGATCTACAGTCAGGGATTGCGCCGAGGGCGTGCTAACAGGGTACGCGACGAAGATCTGAATAGGATCTTGGAGGTTCTGTCCTACTCCAGGGAGATCGGCTACCACCGGAATCGATAAAGCTTCAAGGTGTTCCAGGGAGCCAATACCTGATACTTGGAGTAGTTGTGGAGAGTGAAACGTCCCTGCGGAAAGAATGACCTCCTTGCGCGCTGATAGGGTGTAGTCAACACCTTGTGAGTTGACGCTGACCCCAGTGGCTTGGGTGCCGTTGAACAGGATCTTGGTGGCTTGAGTGTGGGTGTACACACTAATGCCCGTATCCTTGATTGCTTGTCGCAAGAACGTGCTCTCGCTGGTTGACCTGTGGGCTTTCTCGGGCTCAATTGTCGATGGAACCCAAGCGCCATGCCCGACAAGCTCACCGCTGCTGAAACCTTTTGGGCTAATTGTCAAGCCAAGGCTCAAAATAACTTTTGCAAGCCATGTCAAAGCCGGATCAACCCAATTGTTCCACGAAACTTGCAAAGGTCCACCGTCCCCGCTGTAATCAGAAGCATCAAACACAACGGTCGCGTTGGTATTCTGCCGTTTCTCCTCATTCGGCGGTGTGAGATGGACAGATCGTTTGAAGTACTTCAGCATGTTCTCCCATTTGAACGAGTCGTCGCCGACAGTCTCGGCCCAGAGACTGTACGAGCCCTTCGTACCACGGATGTACGACATTGTGTTGATCGCGGACGAACCGCCGAGAGTTTTGCCTTGTGCGTAGTGAACCCTCCGGCCACCCACGCCGGGGATCGGTTCCGAGACGAGCGACCAGTCCATCAAAGGCTGTGGGGTGAATTCAGGTGTGGGATCGATGAAGGCAATGCCGGTGAGAGAGAGAAGAGGAACAACGCTGTTGTTACCGTTTTCAACCTCGTAGAAGCCGCCAGCCTCGACGACGGCGACGGATGCAGATGTTGCGGCCAGGCGGGACGCTATTGTGAGGCCTGCGGTGCCGCCGCCGATGACGATGTAGTCATAGCTGGCATCCCGACCGGGGTAGCCAAAAGCTGACGAGAAAAGTCGATCCTGGGCAGCCACGAGTCCTGCAACTACAAGACTGGAGAGAAGACACTGCGTCAGGTTCATTTTGATGATCGCTTCGCCGACGGAGGCGCGCTCTTTGTAGCGGACAAAAGCGAGAAGCGCCGAGAAGAAAACATCGTAAGACACAACGGTGGGTGACTGGCATTAAATAAGACCGTTCGTAATGCACGATGATGGCGAGAATGACATGGGCAGTCGTTCATGGGATGATTTCCTCTTATGCTACAGCTGCATGCCCAGGTGAGCGAACCCCGGATAACGGATCACTGAAGACGGGCAGCAGGGCCCTGGATGCTTGTCCCCGCGCTGTCTTAGGTCGGTTCGGATTCTGTCGTTGCATTGAACCAACCTACAATTTCGATAGTCTTAGAGAACCCTGGCCCGGCTGTCAGCACGGGACGGAGTTCTGCTCGGGCGTTGTCATTTTCGGACACAAAGAGTGTTGTATTGCGTGCTGACCGGATCCGTGGAGAGCAATCAATTGTGCGCGAAAGCCCGGCAAATGTTTGCAAGGGATGCAGGTGTCTGGCTGATACCAGTACAGCCATTGTCAACGCAGCGCAGGAAAAGTCTGTTCAACCGCGTATCTGTTCTATTTAAAAGCGAATAATGGATTTCTAACAGTTTGGACTTGTATTTGAGAATGAGTGCAACCTGAGATAAAGGTACTCGTGGCGCATGCTCCGACGAACAGTGAAATTGAGCCGTCTTACATGCATGGTAGGCGCAGCCAATCATTCCAGGGCTGAAATGCACGTCGGTTAAAGTGTCGTCATATCCAGTTCAGAAGACGGAGAACACACCACATAAGTTGCCCTCCAGTTGTACGCACGACTGAAGAGTTCCTCAATTTAGGATTGCGAAATCGCCACCCCCTTCGACCTCGAGACCCGGCCGACTAAACTCCCAACGTAACCTTGACACTGTTGTCTCAACCGGTGCGCCGTTGCGGAGCTGCGGACCCTCCGGTCTACGGCGGCCTGACGTGCTCCTCTCTCCCTTCAACCGACGATTCACGCCGCATACGCAAGCTTCATACGCTGCCAGAGACAGACTTCAAACATGCCATTTGCTCGTGTCAGATTCCACAATGCTACGAGAGTTGCGCTATGGGGGTCGATCTCCCTGGCAATCCTCGCTGGAGGCGTGATCACCTGGACGCTCCTCTGCGACTGTTCCGGGCCCCCGGGGTCAGTCCCCCCGGAAAAGATACAGCTCGAATGCAAAGCAAGAGGGAAATTCATGAGAACCTTCAAAATGTGGCGGCCGTGGTTTTCAACGTCAAGGGAAGTCATTACCATCATCTCTAGGTTCTGCCTCAGCGCATGGGGTGGGCAGCATCTCGTTGCCGAAGGCCTCCGGTCTGTTGTACATCTTTCACCGCGGGACTCTCTTGCCAGAAAAATATGTAATCATGAAGCTGTCACAAAATGGCTGGCTCTTATCGCCTTTGCCATCTATCCAACTGCCCTATCCGTTGGGATGGCCACCATCTCCCCTGACGGTTATTGCGACCCACAATACAATGTCCACCGCTTCTGGCCGCCTCATACTCGCGACGACATCAAAGACATACTGGAAAGCTGGACCAGCCTTGTAGTAATTCACGCACGAACGGGAATGAGTTTACACCAAATGAACAGATGGCGCCTGAACGTTGGGAGAGCCGTGGTCTGGGGACTGGGAATAGCAGCATGGGTAACTGTCGAGATATACATGGGTCCTTGCTGGTACTTCTCGCGAGTTTGGAAAGTATGGTTTTCTGTTATTTGCGCATCATTTGCGACATGGTTCGTCGCCCATGCGCAAGAATTGATCGTAAGAAGCTGGAGGTCAGTTGGGACGGCACGTCTAGAGTTGCTATTGTATATTGGGGTCGTTCACATTGTGAGGTGGGTTGATGTGGATGGATTCTGCGTCAAGCCAACATGTTGGTAGGGCAATTAGCGAGTCAAATGTTCAGCCGAGGAAGGTGTAACTTGGCGAGCATCACCGGGATAGTAAGACGATCCAAGGATATTGATGAACGGCATTGAACTGCTACAGAAATAGAAAGCCATACAACAACATGGGACGTCCCAATCAAGAGTTAAAATGATCTTGTGCCTTGATGGCGTCGCCCACGTCAATGAAATCGAGCTTTGTAATAGAACATTAGCACTTGCACATTCGGCCCAAGTTTCCGTGACGAAGAGGATTTCATGAACGGCTAGTGAAGCTTAACTTACCAGAATGACGTTGGGTATCTTTCCCCACTTCGCCTTGCAAAGCTTGACCTGTCGACTGATTGAGTCCATCGAGTTGGTAATGTTTGCCGCGAGTCTGGTGGGAATCTTGACAGTTTCTCCCTCGAACCTTGCACCCATGGCTATGTTCCAGACATGGTTGATCAGGTACATATACTTTGATTCATCGATGCGCTGTTGTGGCCGGTCGCGCTTGCAGTGAGGGAAGTTGCTGTCCAGTTCGCCATATGGTGTCTCCCAGGAGTAGCTGAACCAGTCCATAATCCACTTCTCGCGCCTAGGCTTTTCGGGGTAATCTACTTAAGTTAGCATGTTCATCACTTTTGAAAACAAATACCGCAACATTATATTGGAGATGGGCGATTAGTACCCATAAAGACAATAAGCCTTTTCTTATTGTCAATTAGCTGGCCGAGCGTGGGCCATGAATTGACGCTAAGTTTCCTGTTTGGCGTGAAAGCAATTTTATCCATTCCGACTTTCCGAAAGGCTGCGGCGAAGTCCCTCCCGCTGATGGAAGTCGGATTCGTCAACAGTAAGGTCACCACCTCGTTAGGGTGGTTCTTCATCCAGCGGCTGACCTCTAACAAGAAGTCCTCCAACTTTCCCACGTCAAGAAGCCAACACTTGGAGTGGCACATTCTGATCTCGCCGTCCTTCCAGTGTGTTTGAATGGTCAGAAATCGAACACCCATGTCAAGCTGACGAGTGACAGGAACATTCTGATTGTGAGTTATTCTATCGCCGACGAAGTTGGCGTTGTGCGAACCGACGAAAATGACGTTTGAGTATTTCCTATTGCAGAGATGGTTGTGGCCGTTGCATTTGCGGGCATCGGCTAGCCCTAAAGCCACGAGGCAGACTAGCAGATGAATGATACGCATGGCGCTCAGAGGGAGAGATGAACAAACGCAGGTGCAAGCTAGAACTGATTACGAACTTGACGGAAACGAATCGTGAATTAGAGAATTTGTAATGGCCGGGAGGGCTAAGTATGTACAGGCCCCTACTCGGACGTCCAGGTCTCTGGTGAGTAGCAACGTTGTGGCGTTTGGGGGACGTTTCTCAGCCCATCGTCCGCCATCTGCTAGGCTGGAGTTTAAAATCAATGAATGGGGTAATCGTGCATTTGATAAAAATGATGCCAACTAAGTTAAGGAATAAGAAACAATTAAAGTCCATGTGGCTTATTAACTTTGAAGAGAAGTAGGATAATGCTACGGAACGTCGATACTGAACCTACATGTGTAGTTTTATCGTAGAACTGGGTTCAATCATGTTGACAAACTCGCCGCCATATCCTAAACTCGCGACAACATAAACTTTGGCTTAGATTGAGTAAATGACTATTTTACAGAAGATCCAAAGAGTGACAAATGTCCGACAAACCTTTACCCTGCACTGATAATGCCTTTGTTACATACGACACTAAATCTGTGAACGCCCAACGCGGCCTGACGCGTTTTCCAGAATCGAAGAAATCTTCGCTCCAAGAGCCAAGAGACGCGAAAGAGAACGTGTAAGAATGCCTGCCTCTATATCGCGTCTAGGGCGAGCCATTCAGTAAGACTTTACCCCAGCAAGCTGCAAGAGTCGATCGGTCTGCTCTGCCTTCTCCCATGGCTCTGAACGATTCCGAGGGTCCAGACTGCCGTCAGGTAGCCGAGCATCCAATTCCTCGAGGGCGATGTTGTCGTGCGGCCAGTGGGTTGTGTATCCATATGCCTCGAAGACACGCTTTTTCTCGGCGAGGGCCGCTTCGGTGGCAAGGTTTCGCGGCGTGTAGGTGGCATAGATGATTGTCCGAATAGTGTCGCTTTTCTCGGTCGGATCACCGCCCCAGTGTGCGACGCGGGAATCCCAGAGGATCAGATCTCCCGGCTCAGCTTGAACTTTAGCAGGCTCGAGTCCTTCCCCGCGGAACCACTCCATGTCCTTCTTCGTGAATGGAAACACGTCTTCCTTCTTCCATGACTTTGGATCTGTCTGCGTATCGAAGAATTTGTCCAGAGCCTTGTGCGACTTAGGGACAACGACCAAGGACCCATCCTCCGGGCCTGCGTGACTGAGACTGATAATGCCTTGCACACAATGCATTCCACGCTTGAGGGGGGATTGGTCAACGTGAGGCCAAGGAGCACGAGGAGGCTTGTCTTTTCGGTTGGGAAAGGTAATGTTGAAAGAATCGAACGACACGAAAAGCTCATCGGTGCCCCAGATCTTGGAGAAAGCATCTAGGACTCCGGGCTCCTGGCGTGCTTCCCAGATGAAGCGCTCGTGGGTCGCAGCATATTTCTCGAAAGAATTGATCTTAGACTGCACCGGCAAATTCTCATCAATCCAGGTCGACGGATCGTTCAGGTCAAGAGCGGTATCGAAAGACTTCAGCCAGGCAAACGCTCGCTGCTGGTACTGGCGAGCCTTCGCAGGGTCAATGGCGTTTTTCACAACGGCATAGCCCTGACTGATGAGGTCGTCTCTGAAGTCCCCATATGTTCCCACCAATCTGCAAGTATTAGCACATGTAGGCAAAGGTTCAAAAGATTCAAGACTTACCTGAAAGGGCTTTGGTCGACGGTGATGGTTGAGGTGGATGTCTGAGCGCTCATGGTGTTTGCTTCGTTTCTTTGATTTGACTCGATGCTGACTTGATGACTCAATCCATTTCGTTAACCTCAAATGCTTCAGAGCTCGGTATTATACTTTGATACACACTATCAAGACAATTCTCGCACAGAGGTAGCGATTTTGAAGCAATTACAACATAGAAAGCTCATGGGATTGACATCGAAGAGAAGCCTATGGCACGAAATGGGTAGCGGCCCGCCATCCGCTGCCGTAACGGCACAAAGGAAAGCACCCTCCAATCATATCGACGGTAACAATGTGCGGAGATTCCCTGACAAAATACAATTGTCTCTAGCCAAGACGTAAATAGACGTGGTTAGTCTTGTCAAAAGTTAACTTTTCTTAGGGGAAGATTTCCGCCTGCCCCGCCAGCTTGCTCGTACCTAAAATGCCACAATCAGGGGCGCGTCGAATTCTGGAGCAGCAAATCTGGGGAAGCTGGGTGTTTAGTTGCCAAGATGCCGTATCCCATATTCCCACATCTCGACCCGTTCAGTTATGTCATTAGATGGGTTAGTGACGTCAGAGTGGAAGTGAACCAGAAACCTGAGGTGATTACCAAAGAGGCTTCTGACGGTAGGGACAGACGTAGCAATGCCTGAAGCGTCTGGAGCTTCGATAAACAAGACAGGCACGGTAAGATGCTCAAAGAATCTCGCTCAACGAAACGAAAAGAACAATTATCGTATGAGCGCGTCACTGGTGTAACGCGTCCGTACTTCGTATGTGTTTAGATTGAAGGCACTATGATCAATTTCCAAATCTGAGCTACTATGTTAAAGGTACTATCGGACATGTTCAAAATGCAACTTCTGTCATCTAATCGATGGATGCGATTGCCTTTCATCTCTGTTGAAACTTCATATGTCGGTTTCTTTGACGGATGGTTTGTAGGAAAAAGGTTATTGACTCTGCGCTAGAGTCTGGGGTGGCCCATCTCTCGGACGTCTGAATGATGATGTCAAGTAGGTGGGCGTAATCGGGAACCAGGTGTTTGAGCTGGTTCTTGTTCCACGCAATTGTCAAAAGAAACCCGCAAGCCAGAGAACTGCATATGGATTAGCGCAAGAGGCCTTGAAAAGTCTCCACGTTCTGAGAGCTTTGTTGAACTCACGATTGCAAGGTTGTCCAGATGTGTCGACCATAGCCCAAAAGAAGTCTGGATGCAACCGTGACATATCCTCGGCACCCATCGATGCAAATTTGGCAATTTGCCAGGATATCAGGCGAAGCGTCTTCGTCATCCGGAAGAGACGCTACATATAACAGACATGGCCGGTAGATTATGTGTTTTGAAGACCAATACCGCAGACATAACAGTCCTTCAGGATTCATTCTCGGAGCGTCAAGACTCAAGTCAGGCTTTATAGTATTTGGCAGGGAGTCGAACCACGTATCAAGCTGGTGCGAGAGCTCTTCGCAAACCCTGCTCATTGATTCTGCCGTAGGTCGCGGAGACGTCAAAGATCCCATTCTCTCCGTGAAAGCCTGACTGTCTCCAGTACTTGGTTCGGTGGCTGCTTTGTCGCCTATAGCATAGACAGCGCTATGTATCCGATTCAATAACTTCCGAGCAGAGCATACGGATAGAAATATAATTGCCCCTATATCCTGAGGGTCATCGAAGTGTGGGAATGGCATCCTTTCAATCACCTCTTCCAGACCGCTTCGTGGCAGATGGAACTCGGCAATCAAATCGCTACATACATGCAAAAAGAAGTGTTAGACATCTAATCCTCTGCAAGTGGAAGTGTATATGCATACCATTCCATTATGAAGCATGCCCAATAAAGTCTGACAATACAATGCCACTTGCCTTCTAAGCCTGCCTTGAATATGCGTCTCTATTTTGTCAGTGTCCAACGATTCTACTTCTAGTGCGTAGCCTTACTGATTCTTCATAACCTGTAGAGTTGAGGATGTCATATTGATCCATCTCCACGCTTGTAATGGTCTCGATGTATAACAAAAGTACACAGAGACAAAGAATAGACCCAACGGGAGACTCGGCTCAAAGTCAAATGAACGAGCCCATTCGTTGAGTAGGATGTGGTACGCAGCCGAAAATAGGTTACTACACTGATCAAATGTATGTCCATGATTTGTTTCCTGTGGCCTCGATACCAGCTCTCCAAGGGATAAGACGAGCAAGCATAGTGCCGTGTTGGCTTGGGGCTTGGGACCAAAAGCAATCATGTTTTCATATGAAGTTAGAATCATGTTCTCGTCGAGGATCGGAATCTCGGGATGAACTTGGAGAAAGAATTGAGAAACCAGATTGTCGGTAACGTCCTTACTCAAGCTCAATGCAGACAGGAAAGGATCGCTCTGAGCTAAAAGAGTCGATAGCTGTAGGTCTCTTTGGGATTCAATCTGGAAGAAAAGATCCTCGGAGTAATCCCCAATCAGATTTCTGATCAATGGGTAAGAGAAGAGACTCCCAGTAGTTGTCTTATGGCCCATGGGAATCGTAAATGGTACTTCTTCGTAACCCTGATCTTGATCACAGTTGTCGTTTGGTCGAAAGTGAACCGAGCCTATGTTTAATGGCGAAGCACCCGCGGTCGGACTTGGTCCGAATAAGTTTGTCTGCGCGTTGTTTACGTCCAGGAAGCCATGTTCAACTTGTTCCGGTTGTGGAGACTTGGGAGAGTGGACGGAAACATCGGGCAAGTCTTGGGATTTGCTCCGGGACAATGCATCGATCATCTCAGTCTGTCGTTTCACGCAGTCTTCCAGTTCAGCTAAACGCTGAATCATCTCGCGTTGAAAGCTATCAGTTTCGCGTCTGCAGAGGTTAATTTCATGGAGACGACGTGGCGCATACGCGAGGAATGAACACCAACCTTTCGTTCCCCTCATCCGGATACTCGCACTCTACCTCGCCCTCGGTACACAGCCCGCATGTCGGCCTTTCGCCATCACATCTACGCTTCCTTTACAAACCCCGATTAACACATTGCCACAAAGATACGGAGAGATACTTACCGATGACGGCAATATTTGCAGGCCACTGAAGCCCTCTTCCGAGGATAGCTCATGACACAAACTTAGGGCAAACAATCAGAATGGTGTATGCTCAAGTAGCCAACGTGACTTCAAAAATAGCCACTGGGTGGGTATCGAGGAGAGGTTGAGTCTGCATCACGTGCGCCTGGATTACCCCGCGAAATGTGTGATTTCGAGATCGACTCAATCTGGACCTCGACATTGCATAAGCGAATTCTAACCTCTGCTCACAATCCATCCGACACATCGGAGGTTACACTCCGAATTAGGTACTACGATGGACCTTCTTCGCCCGTGTGTCTCTTTCTTGTAGGTTTTACATCGCATTTATTGCCATCCTGAGTACCTACCTACAGAGACAGCCCGCGCATGGGATTTGACTTAGCCGACAACAGACCACTCTGATCACACAACTGTTGTCTCTTTGCTTCCCGAACCACTACACCTATCTTTCCACCCAGCCCATAGCAAGGCGATCACAAGTTTGACTATTGCCGCAATCCAGAGCACTGCCGGCATTCCTAGATTTGTTCGCTGAAGCCACCCACCAATGATTCCCCCTCCAACTGTGAGAAGTACAGCCACTACGCGACGATTACGCTTTGGGTTCTCCGTAAATGGGGCTAGAATCATCGGGTCCGACAACAGATCACAGTATAGTGACGTCAGCACATTCGTAGGCACCTCGTTGAAACCTAGGATTCTGCTCGTCACTATTTGTCCCCCGAACTGAAAAGCCAGCAGCGCGATGGGAATAAGAGTTGTAATGTGGTCTTCGTAGATCTCGCGTAATATCTCGGTGTCATCAGAACCCAGGCGAGTAAGGGCAAAAGAGGGGACGACGCCAGCTTGAGCCAACCCCGCCGACACAGATACCAGAGCCGATTGAAACAAAAAAGATGCGAAAAGAGTTCCTTTCCACTTGGGATGAACTAGGCGGGTCTTAGAAAAGGTGAAGCACCCAGCCCAAAACGCTAAGATGGATACAAGCGCTCGGAGCCACAAGTTGGGTGAATGTATAGGAAGATTCGCTGTCCCAAGCGCCAGGAAAATGGTGTTTCCTTCATCTGCGCATCAGCAAAACTCAATTGACGGACATTGTCCTCAGGGATGTATTACCTGTCTGCATGCTTACGAAAACCCCGCTAGCATTGAAAGCAATGCTATCGCAAAGACCGGAAATAAAGCAACAAGAAAGTAATGGGACATCGGAAAATCTCTCGTTGATGTCATTGCGAAGACCCTCCACCCAATCAGGATAACTTGTTGCTTTCCCCACGACTTCCGTCGCAGTAAGGACGGGCTCATCTTGTCGGATTCGCAGTATTTCCGCCATGTCGACACAGGTTAGGGATCAGATGTGGTGATGCGACGCAAACTTACCTGCATGAAGAGAGGCGCACCAGTCAAGTTAAGGGCCCGCCAGGTGACAGACCGTGGTCCATGCCTTCGAGCTCAACAGCGCGGAGGACAATCACAAAAGCGGGCATCCCTGCGTCTCTTGTTCATCCTCCCCGAGAGGACGTTTGTTGAAAGGCGGCCCCAGCTCCGCTCAGCGGACATCTCAACAAGTAATCTACGGTCATTGCCAGGGTATGGACCTCGAGTTTGGGACTAGGATCAAGCAGCCCCGCATCACAAGCGTTCTTGCAGCACTACTGAGATACAATACTTAGGACTGCATGCAGGGAATGGTCTTCCCGGCGGCTAGCGGGCCGCTGAGCGCCCACCGAAGCTATGGGCTCAGGATTTCACACGCTTGAAGGTGGATCAAGAATCCGCCTGTCGCAGGTAACTGAAAATGGCTCAGCCGCAATGAGTGCCTAGCAAAGTCAAGTTCGAGAGACTTGAAAGGCGTCAAGCATCCGTGCATGGTCGACTCGTGCCATAGACATTAGTGAAGAAAGGTAATGTCATGCCAGCTATAGCCATAATATCGGGGCTGATTCCGAATGTTCAATGTTCAGCTTCAAAGCCGAGGCCGGCTCAAATCTTGTGACAAGAATTGTGTGTGTGCCCTTTCCTGTCTACGGTACAATCTATGCTGCATTGGGCCCGGCAATCAGTATTTTGATCACCTTGCCCGCTGCGACTTTGAAAAAAGCCTCTTCTGCACACTCAAACCTGACTGTCTCACTAATAAGCTGCCTTACATCAATCTTCCTGTCTTCCACCAACTCAACAGCCAGTTTGTAGTCACCGCTATTATATCGAAACGATCCCTTTGCGGCAATCTCCTTGAGACACAAAGACATGATGGGGAAAGTCGCATTACTTCTACCCATTCCGACTTGTACAAATGTTCCCCCCATGCGTACGGTATGCAGGCTGGCTTGAATACTTGATTCGGCACCGCTCGCATCAATCACAACATCCATGCCCGAGGGACAGCCCACATGCCTCTTGATGTTTTCCGCATTTTCTTCGGCACTGAGAAGCTGGGATTGGTACACGTGGGTACTACAGAAACCTTCAGCGAATTGTAACTTGGTGTCAACGATATCGACGCTGCAAATCTTTCTTGCGCCAAAGGCCTTCGCCACAGCGGCACAGAGGAGGCCC
This sequence comes from Colletotrichum sp. SAR 10_99, assembly GCA_028654355.1. Taxonomy (NCBI): domain Eukaryota; kingdom Fungi; phylum Ascomycota; class Sordariomycetes; order Glomerellales; family Glomerellaceae; genus Colletotrichum; species Colletotrichum sp. SAR 10_99. The sequence goes on from JAQIUT010000156.1 coordinate 57,982, forward strand.
ACCGGGCCTGCCCCCATGACCACAATGGACTGGCCCGGCACCACGGCGGCTTGACGTATGGTGTGCACGGCAACGGCCAGCGGTTCCATGAGAGCACCCTCCTGCAGTGACACTGAATCTGGGAGCTTGTAACAAAAGTCCTCTGGCGCAGTCCAGAAGCCCGTCAATGTTCCATCAACCGATGGCGTGGCCGCAAATCGCATCTCTGGGCAAAGATTGTACTTGCCTGCTAGACAAGGAGAGCATCGACGACAAGGATATCCAGGCTCGATGGCGACCCTGTCCCCAGGTCTTAGAGACTTGACCTCCGACCCGATGGCAGTGACAGTGCCGGCCGATTCATGCCCGAGTACCAGTGGCTCTTTGACAATCAAGGGGCCGATCGCGCCATGCTGCCAGAAGTGTACATCAGACCCACACACTCCGGTAAAGTTGATGGCAGTTCGAACATCGTGTGGGGATGTCAAGAGAGGGATGGGTCGTTCGCGAAAAGACACCGATTTCGGCTCATTGAGAACAAATGAAAGGTTCTGTACTCCATGTATTAGGTGGCATTCCATTAAGACACATATCCAAGTAAGTAATTACTCTGAAAACAGGATAAAAACATGAACTATCACTGAGACTCACACTAGCGGGCTTGGTTTCCATGGTAGATGATGCTGTAAGAATGTGTATAATTGGGCACGCCCATCTTAGTTTCGACTCAAACTTGAGAATGAACACCGTTCATATAGATTGCTCTCCTGAAAAATACTCAGGCATGCAGGCAGAACACAAAATTGCCTGCATATGACCTTTTGTCACATTGGAAAATCTCCACAGAAAAAGAACTGCGATGCTTCCGATAAAGCGGGGAAGCGGTAGCGATGAACTACAACACCTTCAGTACTGCGTACTGCGATCTATGCCGCCTGATCATTGCCAGTTGACTGTGGAATTCTCGCACCGTTCCTGCACTGCCTGGCTTCCAACTGATCGTGGTGCAAGACATCCAGCCAGATTGTAATTAGTCTCCACAAGCGTAGAGACGTTATGAATGGTGCAAGCGGGTATTGATCTCATCAGCGGCAGCGGCAAGCGGTCCGCCTCCCGCGCACTTGCTATCGAGGACTGGCATCTTCAATCTTTGCTCTGATTTGCGGATGCTTGGCGCTTGTGAATTTGACCCAAATTTGGGTCTCAGACACGGATAGAATTGCCGCTGTCTTGACTTGTTTTTGTCACACCACGACGTAATTCCGCAGTTTCCGAAGACAAGATGAGATTTTCATTGCTCTTTGCCAGTCTCGCCGTAGCTGTGGCAGCCGCCAACCAGACTGCAGCCAACATCTACGTTTCCTCCTACGGAGGGTACGTGTTCAGCATCAATGTTGCCAATGACAGTTCCCTGTCGCTGAAGGATTCCAACACAGCCTGCGGCCCCAGCGGAGCCTGGCTGACCTGGGATTCAGAGAGACGAATGCTCTACTGCTTGGACGAAGGCGTGTTCGCTGCCAACGGATCGTTAAGTTCGTATTCGACATCCTCGACTGGCTCCTTAACACTCGAAGAGCGGCGGAAGATCCCTTCTGGGCCGTCTGCGGCCGTGCTATGGGGCTCAGGGGCACAGAAGACGCTTGGTATTTCCCACTAGTACGTTACATCATTCGTCGTAAACTGCATGTAACATTGCTCAATGTCGGTCTTGTAGCAATGGAAGCGCCGTGACCGTCTGGAATACTCAGGAAAACGGAGTTGTTACGCCGGCTGAGCAACTGTTCTTCTACAAGGACGATCCTGGATCGAATCCCCGTCAGACCACACCGGAGCAACACCACATCGTTCTTGATCCTACTGGTCAATTCGTTGTTGTACCTGCATTTGGGTTAGACGAATTACAAGTCTTCAAGATTAGTGGCTCTTCGATCCAGCAGCTGGAATCGACCAGGGTAGCGTCGGGCTCCGGTCCTCGACATGGCGTCTTCTGGTCACCCAACGGGCCGAATCAGACAGAGAATCTCTACTTCCTCCTTCTGGCTGAACTGACTAGCGCTTTGACCACATACAAAGTGTCTTATTCAGACACCGGAATGAGCTTCAGTGAAGTTGATGTGACAACGTCATACGGTACCGCTCCTGTGCCTATGGGCAACTACGCTGCTGAAATCGCCGTCTCGGTTCGTAGCCAATTTCATGTACCTCTTTCACAATGTTAACTTTCAGCTGACTGATTTTCCACCCATAGCCGGATAACCGATTTGTGGTCGTTTCCAACCGTAATGGCACAGCTATTGCACATGACAGTTTGAACTATGGTTCGGGCGTGACTGAGTTCTGGGATCGTCTCTCCAGCTTCGAGCCAATGTCTAGCGGAACGCTCGTACTGAAGCAAATGGTCCTTGCTGGAGGTCGGTACCCGCGTAACTTTGCGTTCAACAAAGTAGGTGATCGAGTTGCTATTGCATTGCAGTCACAACAGCGGGTAGTCATTGCGGAACTAATTATTGAAACGGGTGTTTTCGGAGACATTCTATCGAACATCACTGTCATTGGCGAGCCCACCTGTGTAGTTTGGGATGATTAGAGGACGCCCTGGTGTATGAGATCTGTTGTCTAATGAAAGCCCATGCGTGCGTGGGTTTACGTTTTAATGAAATTTGATCCCATACAAACCGTCAGAGCCAATCCATGAGTCTTTTAGTTAGCCATACCTTTTGCTGTAACATGATCTAAGTGTCGATGCCTCAACTTGACGCCGATTTAGATCAAGCTTCATCTACAAGTAAGCAAGCTCTAAGCAAAGCCAACCTTTAGGACACACTCTGTGGCTTTCTCCATGTAAACATCGTGCATCAAACATCAGCACGAGTCCTCAATCTCATGATATCAGCATTGCGAACTAAGTATAATTGCAATTTTTCTACCGCATTAAGTAGTTGGGCTGCGATTGATGCACGACATTAGGCTGGCATAGCGCATCCATCACCACGAGGATCGCTCCCACCAACCCAGACAATCAGACCAGTGCCATCATCGACATATCGACGTATGATCTGTCCTCGTCCAAATTTTGATCGCTTGGAGTCGCGAAGGACCTCAACATGATGACCCATTGCTCTCAAACCCGCAATCACATTATTGTCGATACCATATTCCGCGAAAATTGTGGGGCCATGCATGGACTTTCCGCCATCTTGAGAATTCGCACTGATACAAATTCTGGGCGCATCCAGAGCCTGTTGCGGATTCATTCCGGACACTTCCATGTTCAACAGCACCTGCAAATGCCCTTGAGGCTGCATGAAACCACCCATGACCCCAAATACGCTGTGTAACTGGCATTTGGAATTAAGATCATTTTGAGTTATCATCCCTGGGATGATCGTGTGATATGGTCGCTTCCCTGGCTCGTAAATATTCGGGTGGCCGGCAGGCCCAATTTGAAAGTTGGCTCCTCGATTTTGAAGGGTGAATCCACAACCCTCTGGGATGATACCCGAACCGAACCCTTCGCAGTTGCTGTTAATGAAGCTCATGCCGTTGCCGAATCTATCGGTGACGCAGAAATACACGGTATCGCTGTGATTGTGGGCTGGGCTGACGCCTGGCTGACCATGAGACTGATCTTGTGCGATGTTCTGTTTGAATAGCTTAGCGCGAGATGATAGGTACGGCCGCGAAACCATTTCATCTGGCTTGACCCTGCTGTGATCCGGATCAGTTACCCACCAGTGTCCGTCAGCGAACGCTATTTTCAAAGACTCAATGACCGCATGTAAATAGGAAATCGAATTGTGGTCGTCCGCTGTGAAGGATGGTATCTCCCGCATGACTTCTAGCTCTTCGAGGATGCCGAGTGCCATGAGAGCAACAATGCCCTGGCCGTTTGGCGGATGCTCCCAGAGTTCAACAAAATCGTTTTCTGAATCGCCACTGACTTTCGTCGCATTTGACATTCTTGCCGTCTTTTGTCCTCGGAACTTGAACGAGATGGGCGTTGTCGTTTCGGTCCCCAGGCGTAAGTGACGCTCCAGATCCGATAGATGCAAGTGACCGCCCCGCAGTTGAACAACATCGACGATGGCTTTGGCAACTCGACCGGTATAGAAACCTTTCTTTCCTTCGGAAGCCAATGTACGAAACGTTTGTGCCAAGGTCGGGTTCCGCATTATCTCTCCAGCCCTGGGAGCTCGGACATGATGCTCTTGGGATTCGTCCCGTTTCAACATCTCCCGGAAATTCGGGGAAGCTTGACGGAGTTGCTGTTCTCCGGCCCCCCACTACACAATTTTAATCATCGTCAGTTATGAACTTCGAATGATGATTCCCTTACTCACAAACTGAGCGCTGATCTTGATAACCGGAAAACCTTTTTCGCCCAACTCGATCGCCGGCATGAGTATCTCCTTGAGTCCAACTTTTCCGCTCCCAAATCTTTCCACTGCATCGACCCATCCAGCGGCAGCGCCCGGAACCGTGACGCTCAGGGCGCTTTCGAATGGCAATTTACCCGCATCCTCGATCCCATCTCCTAGCTGGTCGCGGATCTGTTCTAGGGAGGTATTCATCGCTGACCGACCAGAACCGTTCAAGGCGTGAACGTCTTTGTTAGTGGTGTCAGCATGTGTGATCATTGACTTGCCGCTGTATTGCCGCCTAGTTTGAGTATTCTCTGACCGGCCTCTGCGGCTAGGGGCTGGCTACAAGCTATCATGCCATTGGTGCTGTAAACGACACTCCTTCTGCTGTTAAAAGGAAGTGAGGTAGAACCGTTCCCGAAAAGATCAATCTCCGCGTTAAACCTATTGCCGTTTGCCATTATAACTGTTGTTGGGCGTGTATTTTGCATCTCGTATTGAGAATGTTATCATATTCCAATGAATGTGAAGGAAGACATCTCAGCTCATCAGTTAACACAAAACAAACCTTTCACCATCAACCACCCGAGTAACTGATAAGTCTACCGTGAGGGACATGCTATCCGACTCTGGTAAATCACCGGCTTCGGACTTGATGTCCATGTGCATACTGACGCATTGATAGTGGAAAGCGGTCCGCCATCCGCTCCATCCACAGCTCTTTCAATGCTGGTCCTGGCTCCCATCCGACTGTCGACTCCTCCGCGCGGATGCTCTTGCGCGCGGAACCGCGTTCCCCGCCAGTGAGCTAGCGTACCGATCGCCACCTCCTTACCGCTTTGGAGAGTGCAGTGCAGATGGGATCCATGCTCGTACTAAGGTAGGGATTCCAGGTAGCTCATATCTCGAACAAAAGGCGACTCAATAATTGCATGTTTGATCTCAAATCCCGGCAGTTTCTTGTAACCGATTTCAGACCCCTACATGCTCTCGGGGCAAGCGGCAATGAGGGTACTATGCTGGCCATCCTGGAGTTTACCAACCGATATCCTCGGTAAATCCATTCATGTCAATTTAGTTATTGGTTCCGTTCCAGCCCCTGATCTCCACTCCATGTCCTCCGTGGCGTCAGTCATGGAAGTTGTTATGAAATCAAGTGGTCAACGTAAGTTCCTTAGTACTCATATGGGATCTTGCTCGACATCAGACAAAGAAGAGGCACTACAGGTGCATTCACGATGTGATCGAAGATTTCCAAACAGTATATCCACATCACAAATCACATAGTCTACAACCACTGACTGAGGTATTGAATAGTATTCATTGAGTTCCATTGAAGTGACGAAAGAAGCAGTTAATGACCAGTAGTTTAAGCTCGTTATAACCATCTCAGACTATCACTCCGACTGAAATGAAGAAACAGATGAGTTCTGTTCATCACCTATGTCTCAGAGACTGAATTCCAACCGATTGCCAGCGAAGTCTCGCGCAAAGAAACGTTCCGGATATTCCACACCTTGGGCAGCTTAACTCCGTCGTCAGCCACTGATCAGCTTTCTCGGAGCAATCTTTGGAGCGCTTACCGGGATCCGTGCTGATTACTCCTGGCGTGTCCACCGACAAAGGGGCGGTATCATCTCCCCGCTTGTGATGTTCCCAAAGCTTGACTTGAAGATCTAGCAACGCCTTTTGAGTCTCAACCTTGAAGCAGAGATGTCGCACTGCATCGAGATCAGAGTTGGCACCGAACGCAATGTGCAATTGTTGACCAGAGGTGCCAATGTCGAACCTGGATGAGTGAGCAAAAGCAAACACAAGTTTTGACTAAAACAACTATGACATACCAAGCCAATTCATGTTTCTGGAGCTGAGGTACAGGGCGCGGTTGCAACCCAATTGTCTCGGTATAAAACCTAACTGCCCGATCGAGGTCGCCCTCAGGCACGGTAACAGTGACGTGTGCTAGACCGTCGTACATCTTGATGGCAAAGCAGCGTTTAGAAGTGATTGTAGTGTGTTGGAAGAATGCACGAGCGCTGTTGTTACTGTCTCCGGGGATATTTCCACGAGCCAAGCTTGCACCGGAGACGAGCTCTAAGGCTTTTATGAGCGATACTACTACGAAATGTGATACCTTCTGGCAGTCCACAAATTAGTGTTATAGGAGCCTGGAAACGTACTTCTCCGCTGTGAAGATAGACATTGGAAGTGAAGAGGTCGGAAGCATGTACATGTTCTTTCCATGGTACTGCCCAAACGTATCACGTCAGCGGTAGGCGGACCGCCTACCGCTTACCACTGAGTCGCAGTGAGTTGGTCAGACATCCCGATGCATGAAGTGCCCCTCCCCCGCATACATCCCCCGCAACGTCCTTTCTACCCCGTGGGGTGTTAGCTTGGCTGTGAATCCTACCAGACGTCTTTTCCGGGGAAGCTCAGATCAGAGACACTGATAGTTTGCGGATGGAGAGCTGGTGAGAATCCCCATCAATTTCATTGATAAAGGTCGCCTGTGTCTAATCATTAACTCACGCCCTTCCACTGATCAGTGCCTTATCAGCCAACCTAGTCACGGGTTGTTTATTTGCGAACAGTTTCTGATACCATGGCTTCGAAGGACTTGAACGATACGATGAAAAACAGCACATCCAATGATTCGACATTTCCTCGGTATCAGGAACTTTCCAACAACACCAAGCCATTATGGTGGCTGGATCCAGGCAAGCGTTACATGTTTGGCCAGGACTATGGACCATGAGCTAACGATGCCACCCGCCTGTAGCATTGCGATGGAACATGCTTCATTGCATGGGAATCTGCGGAACAGTCTTCTTCAGCGGTTGTAAGTCTAGCCTCATGGCTTGATCAGCCATTAGAACATGGAACTGACACAAGCACCAGTCGACGGAAGTCTGTTCAATGGTTTGCAAAGTATCGACAGGTGGCAGGAATACTTTGACCATCCGACTAGCGTCAGGCTAGGTTTGATGAGCTCTGCCGGCTTTCTCCCAGGCATCATAGCTGGTTTCGTTGGTGAACGCATTGGGATCTACCTTGGGCGCCGAGTCACATTGTGGATTGGAACCACTATCTCAGTTCGTGTCCCAACATGCTCCAAGCTCGAAGCCACAACGGACCTCTGAAGGCCTCTGGATCGATTCTCATGTCACTGTCCACTTCGTACAGCTCCTTCTGTGCGGGAAGAGCTTTGACAGGCTTCGGGTACGGCATAGCCTTAGATGTCGCTCCTGCACTACTGCTGGAACTCGCACATCCGAGATATCGTGGCCCTCTCAGCGCCTTCTGTGAGTAAAGGATGAATCTTGTTTGTTATGCGAAATTTGACAGTTCTTCAGATACCTGCGTATACTATTTGTCAGCCATTCTGTCTGCTGCGGCGTGTCTGGGATGTATGAATCTAACAGGGGATAAATCCTGGCGAGTCCCTTGCTTCCTTCAGCTGGTCGGTCCCGGTATCACCTTGTTGATGACCTCGACTGTCCCCGAGTCACCACGAGTAGGTTATCTGGTATATTTACTGTCTACACAGTTTATACTAACTATTCACAGTGGTTGGTCAAAAATAGCAGATCGGACAGGGCCTTGGCTATTCTGGCGAAATACCATGCCAACGGAAAATTCGACGACCCGCTTGTGGTGTTTGAGTATCATGAAATTCGTGACGCTCTAGCTAACGAGGCTGTTGCTCATCATGTCAAGTACAGCGACTTTCTCAAGGGATCTGGAAACCGAAAAAGGCTTGCTATCAATGTCATCATTGCCTTTCGCACGAACTGGGTGGGCAACGGCATCATTTCGTACTATCTCAGCCCGGTCCTGGCAACCTTGGGCATCACATCGACTACGACGCAACTTCAAATTCTTGTCGGCTTGCAATGCTGGAACTGGAAGGCGCCCATCCCGATTCGAAGTTCGCAGTCGCTGAAGAAATGTGATTTTAGTGGTCATTTCTACCTCAGCAGCCATGCTTGTAGACCGAGTTGGTCGTCGACCTCTCTGGCTCACATCCACAGGCGGTATGCTGGCATGCTTGGCAATCGTTATGGGATTATCTGCAAGCTACAGTGAAAATGGGTCGAAATCAGTCGGTGCCGCCGCCATTGTGTTCCTGTTTCTCTTCTACGGATCCTACGATATTGCATGGACTCCACTTACTTACGCGTGAGTATCTGCTGTTCTTTTATTCTTTTAATATCGTTGACATATTCATTGACCCCTCATCAGATACCCTGCCGAGATATTTCCATACTCTCTACGAACAAAGGCGCAAGCGATCTTCCTCGCAATTCAGACTGCCGCCAATTCTGTCAACACGTGGGTCAATCCCATCGCACTCGAGGCCATCGCCTGGAAATAGTAAGTCTGTTTTGATCACGCCTGTTGATTCAATCTAATAAGCTGCGCAGCTATGGAGTCTATTTCGGCATCGATTTAGCCCTTCTCGTCATCATTTACTTCCTTTTTCCTGAGACAAAAGGTCGTACCATCGAGGAAATATCGTCCATCTTTGATAAGGATGTGGACCGTGGTCAATCATTATCGGAGCCATATGGCGGGGAATCTGTCTCTGCCGCGAAAATGGCGGATAGCAAGATCACTTCTTCCCACGTCGAGTAAGAGAGATCAGGCGGAGTTGGGGGGATGGTGCTTTTCTGTACTTGGGGCGAAGGGCTGTAAGCCGTGATGTGTCGTTAGGAAAATCAGGACTTTGGACAATATCATTCAATATTGGGGTAAACCCTCCCGCCAAAATGCACGTCAGGAATCCATGCTCATTGAAAGCCCACACGCTGGTACTGAGCCGTAGTGTTGTCTCGGCCATCCTCGATAACGGCACATCCTGCTTTCTGTGCCCCCATCCTGCCTCAGTGATGAGATAGTCAAGTTGCCGAGATCGCTCCCACTGAATAAGGCAGGTGAACGGGCTCTAGCTCCGGCGGCAAGTAGGGTCTGCCCCTGGTGTCCAATGCGGTGAAGGCAGATAACAGCGAGGTACATTAGACCAACTAGGTAGGCGAACTTCGCTAGAGGACCACTGAGGCGATATCTTCTGGCATGCGCCGCACACGTAAGCGTAGTGGCGTACTCGAGTCGTATGTTGAATTTTGCCTGAGCGTTTACACGAACCAGACATCATGCAGCAGCCTGCGAAAGGCTGGCGCAGATCTGGTGGACCTAGGTCTCGATCCTCATCCATGGGGATTGCATGCTCCTCACATTCCACCCACATGGCGTCAATTGCTTGCCCAATAACAGATTGCGTTTGAGGTACGATGTAGTAACACCTCCCTGCTTGACAATGTTAAAAAGAAGACTCACCCTATCATGTCAGGTCGTTGGTAACCGCTGGTCCGCGGATGCTGCCGGATAATTCAAAGTGGCCCAGGTTAGGCACCGCCGTCGACCATCGTGGGCAGGTTGGTGCATGTTCTTGGCGCCCTCTCTGAATCAGGCAGGTCTTTGAAGGGTCGTAACAAAGGCTGCTCGGATGACATCTTGGCCCATGGAACAACGGCCTTGGAACCAACATACCCTAGCTAGCCTTCAACTTGAAATGCAGGCGCTGGTATTAAGTCACCCTTGGCCTGCATCTCCTTACCTGAAATGATTCCACGTGGCCTTTGTTTTGGACAGATGTTTGAGCGGTATCCGACAGCACTGCCAGCACATGCGACCATCACCTAATTACACCACTTTGCAGGACTCAATCAGAGTCCGCCGAGCATCATCTTGACAGCCCGAAAATCATATCAACATTTCATGATGGGACAACTGGTCGTATTTCAAGAAGACAAGCATGGTAGCTTTGACTTCACGCTTCAATTCGAGAGGAGTGTGCTGGCGATTATCCCGTCGTCGATAGTGCTCCTTTTATCGCTTGTTCGTCTGCAGATGTTGCACGCGAAGCCACGGATTATTCAGGGGAGCATCTTGAAATATCTCAAATTGGTAAGCATGTGCCATGCATTTTCCATAACTACTTACCAATCGAATGTGAAATTGCAGAGCACGATCGCAATTCACGGATGTCTTCAACTAGCCTCTTTAATTATTTGGATCCGTCAGGACAAAACACCCCTCGCGGTTGCTGCTGCAGCGCTAGCCGTCTTTGATACACTCCTATTTTATCCGCTCTCATAGTTCGAACATACTCGATCTCGGCAACCATCTGCAATGCTTATTATGTACTTCACTTCCTCATTGTTCTTTGACATCCTGCAGCTCCGCACCTTATGGCTTGAAGGTTATGCGCCGTCACTGCTAGGGACTGCAATGGCATGCCTGATTTTCAAGTTTGCCATCTTATCCTTGGAATCCTTTGAGAAACAAAGGTTCAGCCAAGATGGAAGCAGTTCCCCTTGTAGCCCTGAGGAATGGAGCGGATTGTGGAATCGAGGGTTCTGTTACTGGCTCAATCCTCTTCTTTGGTTAGGATACCGCCATGACCTTTCCATCGATGGCTTATATCCTTTGACCACAGAGCTCTCTTCAAAAGAACTCCAAATCAAAGAGCTTCATCACCCTAGCCTCTTGGGTATTTGCAGAGCCATTTGGGAATCGTTAGGATGGTCGGCGATTTATCCTGTGGCGCCACGACTGTGTCTCATTGGCTTTACACTCAGTCAGCCATTACTGATCAAGGCTATTTTGAGATGTTCGCAAGACACACCAACCGAAGATGGACCACATGGAATTGACAACTTCATGATATTGGGCGCTGTTCTGGTCTATACGGGCATCGCCGTTGCTGGAAGCATCTACTGGCAACTGCACCTCAGAAACCTGGCGAAGATTCGTGGTCTCCTTGTCGGTGCTGTCTACCAGAAGCTCACTACAGTCGCAAATGCGCAACATGAGAATGCTGCAGTCACATTGATGAGTACTGACGTGGAAAGGGTCACTCAGGGACTCCGAGTGTTTCATGAAGCCTGGGCAAATGTAGTTGAAGTTGGCATAGCTGTCTGGCTCTTGCAGCGGGAACTTCACATAGGCTCAATTGCCCCAGTTGCAATTGCCATTGGTAAGTCAACCAAAGTCTTGAGAATCTTGACAGCAACGTTACTAACTTCTCATAGCATGCTTTCTGGTCACTCTGTGCGTCAACAAGTTCACAATGCCTCGTCAGAATCGGTGGATGGAAGCTCTCCAGGCGCGGATCAGTAAGTTATGTCCGGGCAATAACTTGTGAACGATGTCTAAGACGAATGCAGACCGCACAGTCTCTATGCTTTCGCAGATCAAGAGTATCAAAATTCTAGGGTTAGGTGAACAGTCTGAAAAAGCATTGGACGCACTTCGTGTTCAAGAGTTAGAGCTTGCCAACGGGTTCAGAATGATCATGGTCTTTTCATTTTGCATCGGTAAGCTCACAATAATCTAGGATGAACCTCCGCCCTATTACTAACTCATTTGGTAGCTTTTGCGCCCATTTTCATCATCCCAGTTGTATGCTTCGCCATCTATAACGTCCGTCACCCACTTTTGGGCACCCCCCACATTTAGGCACCCTAAAAATGCCTCACCGCTATAACTACCTACTAACTTTAAACCTACACATCTTTACTAACTTTCACTTAATTAACTTAGTTTTTAGAATATAGCTTTATAAGCCTTAGATACCTCTATACGCTAAAGATGATATCCTCTAAGCGCTTAATACTATTATAAACAGTATATTTATTAAAAAAGCTATATATAAGTATAGTATACTGCGTTTAACCCTATAAAATCATATTAAAGGTTATTAAATAAGAGATATAGCTTTTTTAGATCTATAAAAGCTCTCTAAAAACTAAGAAAACTATTTAGCTAAATAGGTCTAAATCTAAGCTACCTTAAGCCTACCTCTAACTTATTAATAACTTAAGGACTTTACTAAATATATCCTATTATTATAGTTAGCTATTAGAAGGGGGCAGGGCCCTTAGAAGTTTTTAGTAAATTTAACTTTAAAGGTATAAAGCTAGATAGGTGTTTTTATAAGCGTTAGGCGTTATTATAAGAGGAAAGGACTTATATAAGTAGATAGAGGCCTAGTTAGCTTATAATAAAAGAAGACTAAGTAGATAAGTAAGAAATATACTTATTTTTATACTTTTTCTACTCTCCTTAATAACTTTAGTAACTACCTCTTTAGAAAGAGCTTTTAAGACTCTTTAGCTTAGTTTATAGAAAAAAATTTATTAATTTTTACTTCTAAAAATTAAATAATAATAAGTATTTTTAAACTTCTCTAGCTTTAGTTAGTCTTATTTTTATTTTTTTTCTTAATCTTTATAATATCTCTTTAATTATTTAAAGTAGAGATAGAGTAGAATATTATAAGGATAATACTATTAAACTTCTTTTTAGTAGCTTATTTTCTTCTAAGAGATTATATAATTTAAAGTATAAAAAGGATAGAAAATATAGATAAAGTATAAGTTAGTTAAGTTTATATTTATATATTTACTTTTATACTTTTTATAGTTATTTAGAAAATTAATATATAAATATCTAAGTATTTTAAAGAGGTTCTCTACTTAGAGTAGAGTACTTAATATAATTAATAAGTTTTTTCCCTTACTTTATTATAAAATTAATAATTAGTATAAGAGGGTAAGCTAGACTACTATAGAGGATTCCTTTTATAGTTATTCTATACTACTTTACTAAGCTAAAATAGAAAAAGCTTAAAAGAAGAAGTAATTTAAATATTACTATATTAGAAGAAAATTTAGCTAATACTTTTTTAACCTCTATTTTCTAAAAATAAAGAGTAATAGCTTAAGTATTTAGAATTAAAGATTAACTAAGCTTATAAGAGTCTAAAAGATTTTAAAAAAAAGAATATCTAGTTAAGTAGAAGAGAGTAAGTAAGGTATTAATCCTTATTATTAGCTTACTATCTACTTATTTAGAATTATTATATACTACTTTATTATAAGCTATTATAATAATAACCTAAAAGTAATTAAAATAAAGTAAACTTATTTTACTTTTATTTTTAAAGCTAAAAGTATAAGATTTATTATACCCCTCTTATAAACCTTAAAAAAGTTAAAATTAATTAATTTATTCTAAGAAAATTCCTCTTACTTAAATATATTAAAAGGTTTCTAATAATATATTAACTAATAAAGAGAAATACTAAAAAGCTTAAAAACTTAAGATCTAAGTTTTATTTATATATTAAAATATTAAAATCTAGCTTTTTTAAATTATAGGTTACTATAAGTATAAAAGTATAACAAGCTAAAAAAGAAAAATATTATAACTATACTAACTTTTTAAAAAAAGAAGAAGAGAATATTTTTTAAACTTAACTAAAAGTATTTCTCTTTTTTAAAAATAATTTTATACTAACTCTATAAAAAGGAAGATATATATATTTCTTCTATTACTTTCTTTTTATATTCTTAAGTAGTAAATAAGTAACTAAAATAAAGTACTTCTTTTAAGGTTTATAGTTAATACTAAGGTTTTATTATAAACTTTATTAAATCTTAAGCTTAATTTATAAAAAAAGAGTATTATAAAGTAAAGCTATAGAGGATATTACTAATAATAGCTAAATTTCTTTTATAAAAAGAAGAAAAAGAAACCTAAAATATAAAATAACTTTATTATTAAGATAGTAGAAAAGAGGAAAAATAATAAATATATATATATCTTTTAGATAAAAGAGAAAAATAAAAATAGAAATAATAATAAGAATATTCTTTTTTTTCTTTATTTCTCTCTTTACTTTTAATTATTCTTTTAAACTTATATTATAAAAATTCTTTTATTACTCTTTTTATTAATAAATTATTAGCTTTACTTAAGTTTTATATAATTTTTTTATTTTAGCTTTCTTTAAAAAAGCTTTTTTTTACTCCTTTTTTTATTAATTTACTTATATTTCTTTTAAAATAATATTACTAAACTCTAAAGCTTTAAAGATTTTAACTTTAGTTTAAGATAAATAACTTAAACTAAAAATAATAAATAATAAAGCTAACTTAATTATTAGTAATACTTTAATACGTCTTTTTATAAGTTCTTCTTTTTATTAACTTTAATAAAAGAGATCTTTCTTAATTCTAAATTTAAATTAAAGTTCTAAAATAGTTATAAAAGCTAAAGTCTTTAAAACTATAGTTTCTAAAAGTAATACTTCTAATATAAAGTTAATACTTAGAGAAGAACTTTTAAGAGAAAGAGTAATATAAAGCTATTTAAATTATACTAAATCTTATTAGAAAGTCTTTAAAGTATATAGCTTAAAACTCTAAAAATTTAAAATATTATAACTTAAGATAGCTAAAGTATTATTTTTTATTAGAAATAATATTTTAAACTTTTTTAAAAACTATAAATCTATAGTAGAAGTAATAAGAATAACTAATACTTTAAAAGTATTAAGTATTATTTTCTATATAGATATACCTTTTTAAGCTAATAATTAAATAAAACTTAATAAGAAAACTTAGTTATAAATAAAAATTTACTTTATTTAGCGCTATAAAGCTATAGATAAGGATTACTAAAAAATTTTAAATAACTAAATTAATTAGATTATTTCTATAACTTTAATAATAAATAATTTAAATTATAAAGTAGCTATATAGTTTTTATAAAAAATTAATAATATTTAAACTAAAATAGTAAGATATAACTTTAATATTATAACTAGCCTTTAGATTATTTAAATAGCTATATTAAGATTTAATTAGTTAGCTTTAGATAAAATAGCTTTATTTATAAGGATTAGTATTTATAAGTTATTTAAGAAAAGTAACTTTAATAAATTTAAGGTTAACTTAATAAATTAACTTAGCTTTAAAACTACTTAGAAGTAAACTTTTTAAATTACTACCCCTATTTATACTCTATTTCCTATACTTTTAAAAGTACTAAGAGGGAAAACTCCCCCCCCTTTATAAACTAAAAAAAGTAAAACTAAACTTAATTAAAGTATTAAAAACTTCTAAAATTAGCTTTTAAACTAATAACTCTTTAATTTAGTAAAAATAATAGATAATTAAAAGATCTCTACTAAAAAGATTACTTATTCTTTTCTAGCTATAAGAGACTACTATTTAGTTTTAGTCTACTTAATTAAAGTTAATAAAAAAAATCCTAAACCTTTCTTTTATAGCTTATATAGTTAGTATTAATATATAAGCTATATAGATTATAACTTTAAAGAAAGCTATTATCCTTAAAAGATAGCTAATAAAAGAAGTAGCTTAATCTAATACTTCTATAAATATTATTCTTATAGATCTTAAAATAATAAGTTTTTTATCTCTTAAATAATTATTACTTTATTATAATAAGATAGTAAGCTTAACTAAGAACCTATTATTATATACTTTAAGAATTAAAATAGCTATAAGACTATAAAAGCTTAAGCTACTAAGATTCTTAAGTAAAATATTAGTTAACTTTAGTTTATACTTATTAAAGTCCTATAAGACTATAATAACTTTAACTTAATTAAAGTTTCTTATAAGTTTATAAAAGAAAGAAGTATTATATTAGATAATAAGATATCTAATTAAACCTCTACTTTCTAAGTTTAAGCTATTAGTAAATAAGAATATAAGGATTTAGTTAAGTCTTCTCACCTATATAACCTAGTATAACCTAATAGTTTAACTAAAAATAATTTACTTAATTTTATAATATTTAAGCTTATAATTACTTAGTTAAAAACTTATAAAGCTAACTTATTCTTATAGAAGAAACTAAAACTATTAAACCTTAGAAAAATTAAGAAAAAGACTTTAAAATCTCTTTCTAAAAAGGTTTATTTTACTATATAAAATATTAGAAATACTCTAACTATCTTAAAAAAACCTTTTTTTTTATAAACTTATCTTAAGGGTTATTTAAGTTTACTAAAAAAGTTAGTTATAAAGGAAAATTTACTTCTTAACTAGAGAAAGTAAGAAAAAAGCTTAGATATTAAAATAAGGGAAGAAAGCTTTTTTAAATAAGCTCCTATTCTTATTAATACTTTAGAACTAAAAAGAATTTCTAAAGTAAAAATAGAAGTAATATTTAGTAAAGTTATTAAGATTTCTCTTTTAAAACCTATCTTAAAACTATCTCTTCTAAAAAGTAACTTCTAACTAGCTATATTTTTTAATAATAAAAATTAAAAACCTATTAAAAATAAGAAATTTATTAATAAACTTATTTTATATAAGCTTTATAGCTTAGTTAGTCTATTAGTTAAAAAAGTTTATAAGATTTAGCTAAAGTATAGAAAAAAGTTTATTAAAAAGATATATATTTTTATAAATAACTTAGAAGGAGTTATTTATACACTTATTTTTATAAACTTTACTAACTTTACTAAAATTTTAAAAGAAAAAGCTTAATAGACTAACTAAGTTTCTAAATATAATAAAATTATTTAAACCTAAAGCTATTTAAAAATCTTTTTAGTTAAAGCTATTATCCTTATAACTATTAACTAAATAGCTTTAATAATTATTATACTATAACTTATTTTAAAAATCTCTATTAGTAGTAAGTATTTTAATAACTACTTATTTATATAAGGTATAATTAATATTAATATAGAATTTAGTCTTATAAATTACTAATATATCTTAGATTATAATATTTTAATTTCTACTACTATTTTAATAATAAGAATAATAGCTAAAAGTAACCTAAAGCTATACTTTATTAGAGCGTACTATATACTTATCTAAGTTAATAACTATAAAATTATAATAACTATAATAGTAGTAAACCTTAAAACTATTAATTATAACTTACTCCTTAAACTTCTATTTATTATCTCTACTAAGCTTATTTTTAAATATTTAAAATACTTTATTATTATAGTAATAAAAGTAAAAAACTATAGAAGTAGTAAATTCTAAAAGATTAGTATACTAGTTAGCCTTATATAATTAGATTCTTTATATTAGATTTAATATTATTTCTCTAAATAGGAAAACTATATAAAAAATATCTATAATACTTCTAAAGCTACTAAAAGTTAACTTAAAACTAATTAAAACCTTAATAATATATATAATAAAGTCTAAATTTATTATATTAATATTATAATAAACTATAAAAAAAGGTACTTCTTTATTTAAAAAGAAAAAGAAGCTAACCTTTTTAAAGAAGAAGAAGATATTTCTAAAACTAATTAATACTTTATTCTAATTTTACTTTTAGCTATACTTAATATCTTAAGAACTATTACTAAAGTAATAGTTATTTTAATTATAGAAACTATTTAAGCTTACTTTCTTAAGAATATTAAAAACTAATAGTATCTCTCTAAAGTTCTAAAAGATTAAGCTTTCTTTAAGCTAATTAAGAAGAATCCTAAACTTAACTAAAGTTTTATTAGTATCTATATAATATATAAATATAAAGATAAAAAAGTTTATTTAGTTAATAATCTACTTTCTAATAAGTTTATTTTAAATAATTAAAAAGACTAAAAGAAGATCTTAACTTAAGAAGTAAAAAGCTATTATTAACTTTTTAACTCCCTTTTTACTAGCTATATATATTTATAATCTATATAGTTTAACTAAAGGACTTACTTTACTTTAAAGAGGTTTTTAAAGCTTAAAGTTATTTAGCTATACTTTTTATTAAGAGAAATTAAGATACTTAAATATATCTTTATAAATTAAGAAGAGGTATTAATATAAGATTTTATAAAATATAGGTATATTAACCCTTATATAGCCTTACTATAAAAGATTAAGATTATCTTATATATTACTTAGTAAGAGAAAGGAATTTCTATTTTAAAAGCTTTATAAGAGAAAGTTATTAATATATTTAGATTAAAGGTTATATAAAGAGTTTTAGAGGAATCTTATAGATTATATAAAAACTTCTAATTCCTTATTACTAAGAAAAATAATAATATAAAGCTAATTAACTTATATATAAAACTTAATAAGATTAATATTAAAAATACTTTTATTCCTCTAAGTATTAATAAGTTCTTAGAAGATTTTACTAACTATAAAATTATAAGTCTTTTAGACTTATTTTCTAGCTATAACTAGGTCTTACTTAATAAATTAAGCTAAGATTTAACTATATTTATTATACCTCTAGAGCTATTTAGAATATATATTCTACTTTAAAGAGTAATAAATTTAATTACTTAATTTATAAAGGTTATAATAAAAATCCTCTATAACCTTATTTTAAATATTTACTAACTTTTTCTTAATAATATCTTTATTAAGGGTTCTAGAATAATATATAATAATAATTATATAATTAAACTTCTAGAAATATATTTATATATCTTTAAACACTTTATAAACCTAGATATAATACTTTAAAACTTTAAGCTTATTAATATTATAATTTCTCCTAAATAATCTTAAATTTACTAGCTTATTATTAACCTCTTTAGCTATATAGTAAGTAATAAGAAATATAAGCTTAATTAGAATAAAATTATTAAAATCCTTAAATAAGAAAAATATAATAATATTATAGCTATTAAAAGCCTTTTTAGTATTATTAGGTTTTATTAAGTATAGATTAAAGATTATAGACTTATTTTAGCCTTATTAATAAGATTCCTTTAAAAAGGAGTACTTTTTAAGTAGAGACTAGAATAATAATTAGTTATAGAAACCTTTAAGCTTTACTTAGTTAGTCCTCTATTACTTTAGCTTCTTAATTATAAATTAGAAGCTAGTGAAATCTATTTATCTATTAATATAAGTACTAAAAAGTAAGGTATTATATTTAAGTAATACTATTAAAGTAAAAGGTATATTACTTAATATAAGAGTAAAATCTAAACTAATATAACCTTTAACTATAATATAAGAAAACTTAAGCTTTAATTAGTCTTACTTATTCTTAAAAAGCTTAGAAATTACTTATATAATATATAATTTACTCTTAAAACTAATATAAAAGTCCTTATAGACTAAATTAGTAGTACTACTTTAGATTTACTTAAGGTAGTTCTAATATAATAGATTACTTAGATTAAGATATTTAATTTTAATATTTATTATATACTTAATATAAAGAATAAAACTATAGATAGTCTCTTATATAAACTAATAGGGGAATTTAATATCTAAAAAGCTAAAGAAAAAGAAGATCTAAATAAGATAATTAATAACTCTATTTATATACTTAAAGTAGAAGAAAACCTTAAAACTAGAGTAAATAATCTACTAAGTTTTAAATAAGCTTAGTCTTAATATTTATAATAAATTACTAAATACTTAACTTTATTATTATATTTAAAGACTATTTCTTAAATTAACTTTAGGAAATTTAAGTTATATATAATAAAATATATACTTTAAAATAGTTTTCTCTTTTAAAAAGGTATAAAGTTAAACTTTATACTAAAATAAGTAATAAATAATAAAAAAGAATAAAAGAAGTTAATCTAATATATATATACTAAGGGAAGATATTAAGGCTATAACGTAATATATATTAAACTTTAAGAGTAATATATCTAGGAAAATATATATTAAATAATAAGTAATAAAATAAAAAGCTATCTATTTTATATATAAGCTTAACTAAGACGTTTTAAAGACCTTTATACCTTTTTTATACCTTTAGGAATTCTATTTTAGTATATTTATATTAATATCTAAAAGATTAGTAATTACTTTTTAGCTAAAGCTTATAATATACTTATTAGTTATATAGAAACTTATTAACTTCTTAAGAATATTAACTTAAGGATAATAGCTAAGTTTATTTAAGAAGATATAATCTACTACTATAAGATCTATAAGCTTCTTATAGTTAATAGGGGGCTAGAAAATAAGAGGTTTATTAAGAAACTTAATTAAGTCTATAAGGAATAATACCTTATTATCTTAGTATATAATTTAAAAGTTAATAGACTTATTAAAAAGGGATATTAGCTTCTTATTTATATCTTTATAACTTAGTTAGACTTTAGTAGAAAGAACTAAACTTTAGTCCTTTATATAGCCTTATTTACTAACTAAACGTTAGTTAAATCCTCTATAAAGTACTCTCTTTTTTACTTTATTTATAAGTATAACCTAATTACTTTAATTAAAACTAAAAGTATTACTTAATAAGTATTAAACTAATTAAAAGTTAGAAATATTAAGGCTAAACTCTTTTTATATATATAGATCTTTAAATATTTTAATTCTAATTAGTAAATAGCTTTTAAATATATTATAAAGTAGTACTATTAAGTTACTAAAGATTATAACTAAAGAAATAAATATAAAATATAATATAAAGAGCTATAAGTTAGAGATATTATTCTTATTTATAATATAAGACTATTTATTAATAAGAGCTCTTCTAATAAGCTTAGTATATATTAGTTAAGCTTTTTTTATATTTAATAAATATCTCCTTAAACTTTATTTTATTTATTTAAAACCTTTACTAAAATTCTAATTAAATAGATAGTAACTAGAGACTACTTAAAGAAATTTATAGTAAATAAGGATAGCTATTTAGATAATATCTCTAAAATAGAAGTTTAACTAGACCTTAAATAAGCTTTTAATAAAGTTTTTCTTATTATAAATTAACTTAATCTTAATATACTTAGTTTAATAGAAATTCTAAACCTTAATAAGTTATTTATACTAAAAAAAGTAGAGATTAATAACTTTAATACTATAAAGATATAAATTAAGTAATTATAAGAGTAAAATAAAATACTATAAGCTAAACTTAACGCTTAATAGAAAAAGAATAAAATAGTAGTAAATATCTTTATAAAGAATAAAGAGTTTAATAGCTAGTATAAAGATATAGAGAAACTAAAGGATAGCTAAGTCTATAAAGTTTATTTATTCTTATCTATTTTTAATAAGTAAAAGTAATATATTATTTACTTATATTTAGTTACTTTTATATTATAATTTGTATTATTTATATATTAGTTACTTCTTTTACTTTTAATATATAAAGTTATAAAAGAAGGGGGAATATATAATAATAAAAAGCTAAAACCTTAAAAAAAAATAAAAAAACTCTAAAGAAATTTATATTACCCCTCTAAAAATTTAAATTTAAGCTAGACTAATTACTTCTCTAAGTAGAATAATAAGTAGTAGCCTCTTTCTTCTTCTTTTTCTTATCTTTACTCCTTAATCTTACCTCTATTATTAAAAAACTAACCTATTTATAAAGGTTCTTATTAAAGATATTATAAGAAGTTATAAAGGAATACTATTATAACTTAAACTTATATTCTAAAGCTAACTTAGTAAATTAGTTAATTAATAGTCTATATATTAATATAATTATCTTATTTTTAAGATATTTATACTTAAAGTAAAGTATTATATTAATACTTCTACTTTCTTTATAAGAAGTATTATTAAGAATACTCTTCTTCTTATTACCTTTCTTAATATACCTAACCTAACTAGTAGTCTTTTAGTTATAGTTAAGCTTATATAAATATAAAAAGCCCTTCTTATAATAGATATAGTTAGAATAAGCCTCTTTTTATTTATTTAATAGAAAATATACTCTTAAAAAGGAATAAATATAATAACTTAATAGCTACTCTAACTAGCTTTAAAAAATATCTTTACTTAATACTTAAAACACTTATTATATAGAAAGAAATTCTAAGCGCTATATATATATATTAGTAAAGCTTTAATTACTTCTAACTTATCTATCTTCTAATATAACTATCTTTAAAGGTTAATATGACCCTTTATAATATAAACCTCTCTAATAAAAAAAAAGAACTTATTTAGAACTTCTCTTTTATTAATTAGCTTTATATATATTATTAAGAACTTAATAAGTAAATACTAAAACTTTAAAGTAACTCTTTTAACTTTTTTATTAATAGTAATCTTATAGATAAAGCTTATCTTATATTAAACCTAACTAATAAGACCTTTAATAAAAGTTTAAAAAAGAGAAAGAGAAGCCTATATATAAGTTAATAGTAGTCTAAATAGCTTTAAAAAGATAACTTATTATAACTAATAGTAATATAATAAGCCTAAATAGTTAAATAGTTCCCTCTTTATTTTTATAGTTTATAGAAGCTAGTATAAGAGAGAAAAAGAAAGGCTTATATATTTAGTTTAAAGTAGTAATATAAGAATAACTAAAGTTAATTTTAATATCTATAATTATACTACTTAGAAGTAATCTAGCTATTATTATAAAGTATTAATTAAGTTAGAGATTATAAAAAATAATATATTAAGAAGAAAAAAGAAAAGATATAGCTAAGTAGAAGAGATATACCTTTTTATATCTAACTAGAGGGGTAATGAATACTAAAAATAGTAGTTATAATAACCTAAAAGCTTATTCACTATAATAACTTATTAATAAGATAAAAGAAGAATAATTTAAAGAGCTTTTCACTATAAATTTAAAATTAACTAAACTAAAAAGAATATATTTATTTATATTTTAATAGCAAAAGTAAGGTAAGTATATTAAATAAATTATTACTATCTATAAAAAGAAGGACTTTAACTCTATACATCTTATAATTAAATTATAAGAAACTTTATCTCTTCTATAAACTATAAGTATTAACTTTCCCCTTAAAAATATATAATTATAAGCTTAACTAAGTAGTTTATAACTATATCCTACCTCCCTTATTACTAAATTATACTAATTACTATTCCTTTTACTTTTAGTACCTTACTTTACCTTTATTTAATTATTAGTAATATCTAGTAAATTACTTAAATCTTACTTTTAAAAAACAAACTATTTTATATACTTAACTAGTTTCTTTTTTATCTAAAAATTATATTTCTAGAAGAAGTATTAACTACTAGTATTAAATCTACCTTAATAATATCTATAAAAAGAAGTACTTTAACCTACTAACTTTCTACTAAATAACTTTATATATTTATATATAATAACTACCTTACTTTAATAGATACTTTTATATTTAATTATAATACTTTAACTAAGCCTAACTATTACTTATATATCTTAAAAATTATACTTATTTTCTTCTTACTTACTTTTACTAACTTTTAATAAAAAAAACCTCTTATAGTTAGTATTATAACTAATACTTCTTACTTACTATAAATCTACTTTTTTAACTCTTTTCTTCTTTTTAAAACACTTAGTTATTATAAACTAAGTAAATAATAGATTAAACCTATTTAATTAATTCTATATATTTATATCTTAATATTTCTTTCCTTAGATTACTATAAAATCTTATATAATATCTTACTAAACCTCTCTTACTTCCCTATAATCTCCCTTTTCTAGAAACTATAATCTTAAGTCCTAAAAAGCTTATAAAACTATATAAGATATTAACTAGATTAATAAAATTAAGTAGAAGCTTATAATTTATATTATATATTTTTATAAGAACTAATTAGTCTTTTATAGTAAAACTTTATAAGTAGTAGATATATCTACCTTATTTCTATAAAAAAGCTAGCTTTTTTAGCCTCTAGATTCCTATTTTAACTACTTTAGTATAATAAATATTAAACTAAATAAGATTAGATATATCTAGCTTATATAGTTTAATATAAAACTCCTTAGAATTATCTTTAAAACTATAGAGCTTATTAATTCCCTTATTATACTTTATAAACCTTATAGAGTACTTAAGTATAAGTAAAATAGATCTTTCTTTATATTTAAATAGATATATATTAATAATAATTTTATTAATATAACTCTAACTAAATGCTAATAAAGTAGATTCTCTTATAATTCTAATAAGAACTTAGTTTAAAGGTACTAAAGCTAAGGTATATAAGTAAAGGTCCTTCTTAATTTCTATAATATATCTAAGTTCCTATATTAAAGTAACCCTCTCTTAGAAAGCTATATTAAAGCAGCTTATAACCTAATTATTAGAGATATTATTAAGGAATAATACATAAAGGTTCTTATTATATAGGTTCCTTTCTATAATAACTTTAATATAAAATATTATAATATTTTAGCTAATAAGCTTACTTTATATAATTTTATTATCTTTTTATAATATAATAATAGAGGAAAGTATATAAGCTTAATTATTAATTAAAGAAATAGCTTATACCTCTATTTAAATAGTATATAGGATATTACTAATAATAGTAATCTAAATAAGTTAGAAACCTCTTTTAAAACTATAGTTAAGCTAGTTTATAATTAGTATAAGATCTATAAAGTACTAATAGAGACCTAAAAGCTTATTAATTATACTTCTTTTATTATTTTATAACTTTAAATTAAATTAAAAGAGGACTTATAGAAGTAAAGCCTCTATATTATAGACTTTATTAAATATATTATCTAATAAAGTAATTTTAGTATTAAGACTTTATATTTAAAAACTATTACTACTACTTAATAAACTAACTTAAATCTTTATAAGAACCTTTTTAACTATTAAATTAAGCTTATTACTAAAAAGTTTAACCCTTATACCTTAAGTAGAAGCTTAAAGCTAAAACTTAAGATTAGTTTTAGAAAATAGCTAAAAGCTTTATAAGAAAAAGAGTAAGAAGAATAATAAGAATCTAAAAGAAATATAAGCCTTAGAGAAGCTATATCTAATAAAATATTAGTTACTTAAGAGTTAATCAAAGTTCAAATAAAAGATCTAGCTCCTCTAAAAGAAGCTAATAAAATAAAAGATATAATCTATAATAATAACCTTAATCTAATAACTTTTATTAAAGATATATAAAAAAGAGACTATTTTAAAGAAGTATTAAATAAAGTTAAAGATATATAAGTTAAAATAGAGAATAGGTAAAAAGAGCTCTATTATACTAAAGTTAAGAGAAGAATTAAAAGACTTAATTTACTTAAAGTAAGTAAACTTAGTAACCTAACTTTAAAGTAATTCCTTATTACTTAAGATAACTTAATTAAAAATATAGCTTAAGCTATATAACCTTAAGATACCTTTTTAGTCCTAATTATATTAAAAAGCTAGATAGTACTTAGTATATAAAGAGCTAAAGAGATCTAAGAGGAAGATTATAATTAAGCTTAAGTTAAGAGAGAATTAGTAAAGAGATTAATTACTAGCTAAGATAGTAGAAAGTATAAATTAAGAGCTAAAAGGTAAATTAAATATATAAAGTAAAGTTAATTAAGTCTTCTTCCCTTTAGTATATAAAAAACTTAAAAGATATATAAAAGGAGGTAAAGCCTTTAGAAGTTTTTAGTAAATTTAACTTTAAAAGTATAAAGCTAAATAAGTATTTTTATAAGTATTAAGCGTTATTATAAGAGGAAAAGACTTATATAAATAAATAGAAGCTTAATTAGCTTATAATAAAAAAAGACTAAATAGATAAATAAGAAATATACTTATTTTTATACTTTTTCTATTCTCTTTAATAACTTTAGTAACTACCTCTTTAGAAAAGGCCTTTAGGACTCTTTAGCTTAGCTTATAGAAAAAAATTTATTAATTCTTGCCTTTAAAAATTAAATAAAAATAAGTATTTTTAAGCTCTTCTAGCTTTAGTTAGTTTTACTTTTATCCTTTTTCTCAATCTTTATAATACCTCTTTAATTATTTAAAGTAGAGATAAAATAAAATATTATAAGGATAATACTATTAAACCTTTTCTTAATAGCTTATTTTCTTTTAAGAGATTATATAACCTAAGGCGTAAAAAGGATAGAAAATATAGATAAAGTATAAGTTAATTAGGCTTATATTTATATATTTACTTTTATACTTCTTATAGTTATTTAGAAAATTAATATATAAATATCTAAGTATTTTAGGGAGGTTCTCTACTTAGAGTAGAGTACTTAGTATAATTAATAAGTTCTCTCTCTTACTTTATTATACTATCTAATAGTAGGATCTATTAATAGGAGCTAAAGATTAATATATAGTAATAGTATACTAGGTTATAAGTTATAAGCTATAGTAGATTAGGTCTTTAGAAGCTAAAGTAATTAGTCTTAAACTTAATAAGTAATTTATAATAAAAGTAAACTAAGAGTATTTTAAGGATAAATATAAAGTTAATTACTAAAAAGCTATAAAATTCTAACCTTAAGCTAAGCTTAAGTTATATTATATATAAGTCCTTAATAGTTTTATTATTTTAAAACTAATAATCTTTAGGTAATCCTTAAGAGTAGATTACTTATCTTATATTAGCTTTCTATTAAGACTATATATCTTTTATTAATCCTTCTTATTATTATATAACTTATATTATAGTTCTTTTATTCTTAAATAAGATTTTATTATTTTTATAATTCTATAATATAAATATTTTACTTTAGCTACTTAATACTTAAGTAGGTTAGTTAACTATTATTTATATATAATAGGTTATAATATAATACTTAAGGTTTTAAGGTTTTTTTTAGTTTTTTATTATAGCGTTAAGGTCTATAGGTCTACTATAGTAAGTATAAGTAGTAGTATACTTTAGAGGTTAGCTTACTCTAAGATTATTATAATTATCTTTATCTTTTATTACTTATTATAAAGGTCTTCTACTTAAGTTCTAGTTATAATACTAAGAGTTATAAAGTTACTATTAGTATTTATAGCTTATATTAGATTCTTAGTATTATTCTTATTCTCTTTTATAATATTAGTTATCTTACTTAATAGTATATTTAATATAGTTAGTAAAACTAAATAGTTTATTAACTTTATTAAATTTATCTTTTATATATCCTTTAAGTCTTAAGTAAAAAGTCTTAACTTTACTTTCTTTAGTAAGGTTAAATATAGAGATAATCTAATAGAATTTAGCTATATAAGTAGATATTAATCTAGTTTAATAGAGTTATCTTAGCTTTCTCTAGGCTTATTAGGTTTTATTAAGCTTTTAGAATATAGATTATAAAGCTTATTTATAGCTTATAAAGCTATAGTATATATTCTTAACTTCTTAAATATATTAGTTTAAGGTTTTATTTAACTACTTATTTTAAAAAGGTTTAAACTAAGCTAAAGCTTTTTTTTATAAAAAGGTAGTAGTATATTATAACTTATTATATATAGATAATAATTAACTAACCTACTTAGGTATTAAGTAGCTAAAATAAGGTATTTATATTATAAGATTATAGGAATAATAAGACTTTACCTAAGAATAGAAGAACTATAATATAAGTTATATAATAATAAAAAAGACTAATAGAAGATAAATAATCTTAATAGAGGATTAATATAAAATAAGTAGTCTATTTCTAGGAACTCCTTAAAGATTATTAGTTTTAAAATAATAAAACTATTAAAGATTTATATATAGTATAACTTAAGCTTAACTTAAAGTTAGACTTCTATAGCTTTTTAGTAATTAACTTTTAGAATATAGATTATAAAGCTTATTTATAGCTTATAAAGCTATAATATATATTCTTAATTTCTTAAATATATTAGTTTAAGGTTTTATTTAACTACTTATTTTAGAAAAGTTTAAACTAAGCTAAAGCTTTTTTTTATAAGAAAGTAATAATATATTATAACTTATTATATATAGATAATAGTTAATTAACTTACTTAAGTATTAAATAGCTAAAGTAAAGTATTTATACTATAGAATTATAAAAATAATAAAATCTTATTTAAGAATAAAAGAACTATAATATAAGTTATATAATAATAAAAAGGATTAATAAAAGATATATAGTTTTAATAGAGGGCTAATATAAAATAAGTAATCTACTCTTAAGGATTACCTAAAGATTATTAGTTTTAAAATAATAAAACTATTAAGGATTTATATATAATATAACTTAAGCTTAGCTTAAAGTTAGAATTTTATAGCTCTTTAGTAATTAACTTTATATTTATCCTTAAAATACTCTTAGCTTACTTTTATTATAAATTACTTATTAAGTTTAAAACTAATTACTTTAGCTTCTAAAGACTTAATCTACTATAGCTTATAACTTATAACTTAATATACTATTACTATATATTAATCTTTAGCTTTTATTAATAGATCCTACTATTAGATAGCTAACTATAATATTTTAATTACTCTTATTTAATAAGTTAATTATTAATACTAATTAAATAATATAGATAAGATATTCTTTTATATTTTTATTAAGTTTCCTATTTTTAGATCTTTATTTACTTTAAGAGGATAAGCCTTTTAAAATTTAGTTTAAAAACTTAAAGACTAAAAGATAAAGGATAACTTAAATAATAAGGATAATACTAAAGAACTTAAGTATTAGTTTATAAAAACTAATAATAACTTTAAGGAAATATAGTATATATTTAATAAAAACTTAATAGCTTTTATTAAACTTTAAGTATATACTAAATAGATTTATATTTTAGAAGAAGAAGTATAAACTTTTTAAACTACTACTAATATTATTATAGCTCTAATAGAAAGATAAGATTATTTTAAATTTATACTATTTATTTTCTTTAATAAAAACTTTAAGAAACTTAAAAAATATTTAGTATAAATATATATATATTATACCTTTTATAATAATAGTTTTTAAAATAAAATAAAAAAAGTAATTTATATTACTACTTTCTTATAAAAAAAAGTTTTAGTTTAATTTAAACTTCTCTAAAATAAGTAATTAAATAAGACTTTAAACTAGTATACTTAAGAAATTAAGAATATATTTTATAGTTTTATAAGCTATAAGTAAGCTTTATAATCTATATTTTAAGAGCTTAATAAAACTTAATAAGCTTAAAGAGAGCTAAAATAACTCTATTAAATTAAATTAATATTTACTTATATAGCTAAATTTTATTAGATTATCTTTATATTTAATCTTACTAAAGAAAGTAAAATTTAAACTTTTTATTTAGAATTTAAAAGATATATAAAAAATAAACTTAATAAAGTTTATAAATTATTTAGCTTTACTAATTATATTAAATATATTATTAAGTAAGATAATTAATATTATAAAAAAGAATAAGAATAATACTAAGAATTTAATATAAATTATAAATATTAATAGTAATTTTATAATTTTTAGTATTATAACTAAAACTTAAATAGAAAACCTTTATAATAAGTAATAAAAGATAAGGATAATTATAATAACTTTAGAATAAAGTAACCTCTAAAGTATATTACTATTTATAGTTATTATAATAAACTTATAAACCTTAATATTATTATAAAAAACTAAAAAAAACCTTAAAACTTTAAGTATTATAACTATAAGAAATAAGGATATATTATTTATAACTATTAATAACTTAAGAAAGGAAACTAAAAATCTATTTTAAAATATATAAAATAGATTAATATAATAACTAAAATACTTTATATATCTATATTATAGACTAAATATTATAAAGATAGCTATTATATTTACTTTAAAAATAAGGAAATATTAAGATATTATCTAAAAGATAATAAGCTTAGATAGTTAAAATATAATATAACTACTTTAGATATTTATTTTAAAATCTTAGTAATAATATATATTAGTAATAATAAGATTATAAAAAAACTTAAAGAGTAATTTAATAAAATACTTTAGTTTTAATAATTTAAACTTATAAATATAACTATATATAACTAAGAACTAAAAAATAATAATAAATAAAAACTTATATATCTCTAATTAGCTAAACTTATATACTTAGAATAGATTTAAATAAAACTATATAACTTTATATAGTAAAGATAACTTAATATTATGCTTTTATATATAGAATAATAAAAATATATATATAGAAATTTTATTAAAATTAAATAGATTAATTAAAAGTTTAAAGAATAAGTTAAAAAGAAATCTAATAAAAAACTAGAATATTAATATAACTTTTTAGAAGAATAATATTTTTTTAACTTTATAAATAATTAAACTTTTAGAAAAAGAGAAAGTTCTTTATATAACTTAAATAAACTTTATAATACTACTTATTAATATATTTAGATAGAGATTACTTATAAACTTATACTTAATATAGATAATATTAACTTTAAAGAGGAATTTAAAAATAAACTTAAAGAAATTAAAATAAAAATTAAGATATAAATAATTAATTCTTAATTAAATAAATAATAAGTATACTTCTATAAATATCTAAAATTATTAATTAATAAGTAAGTTTTAATTTTTATATTAAAAAACTATTTTTATTTAAACCTCTTTAATCTAAAATATTATTACTTTTTTTAAATTTAATACTTCTATTTATAATATAAAGAATATATAAAAGATAAATATAAATATTAATTTAATTTTTAGAAGATTAATATAAAACTTATATATTAAGTATACTTAATATATATTCTTATAGGATAGGAAATTAGCTATTTTAATAATAATATTACTACTTTTTAATTAAACCTTAAATTCTTTATAAAGTACTTTAATAATAAATAAATAAAATAAAATAAATATTAATATAATAAATATTAAATTTATTATTAAGAAAAGGTATATACTTAGAGAATTATAAAAAATAGATTAAAACTTCTTTAAGTTTAAACTTATAAGAATAATATTACAAAAGTACTATAAGAAGGAAAATAAATTACTTCTTTAAGATAATTAAGCTAGTTAAAAAACTAAGTTTACTTATTAAAAAAGAATTAAAATAAGTAATAATAATAAGATCTATTTATTTAATATAATTAGAATAGAAAGTATACTTATAATTATAAGTAATAATTAATAATAATATAGTAATTATACTAATTAATAGTAGATCTAAAGAAAACTTTATCTTACTTTAAGTAGTAAATAGACTATAATTATTATAAATAAAGAAATAATACCTATATATCTTAAATACTATAAAAAGAGAATAAGTTTAATATAAAAGAGGAATTATTAGAAATAAAATTATACCTCTTATAATAAGTTATTTAAATTAAAATAAATAACTTTAACTTAATATTATAAAACTTAATATATATAATATTAAATTAAGAATATTATAGTTATAATAGAATAACTTATAGATAGATTAGAAAATAAGCTAATTTTATTAAAACTATAATAATTTAGTTTTTAAGTAGCTTTATAAAACTTAAGCTTTAAATAGATCTTATAAAGGAATAGTAATAAGATATATTTATTATCTTAAGATAAAAGAAGCTTTATTATAACTATTAATAATAATAAACTTTAAGTAAAAGAAAGATCTATTTCTATCTATTTTAAAAGAATATAAAGTTTATAAAAAACTCTTTATAGTTAAGCTAGAAATTAAATTACTTAAATATACTAATTTTAATTATAAAATCCCTCTTAAGAAAAGAAAAGAACTATAATTTAATAAGATATATAGCTTTAATCTAACTAAAATAAGAACTTTAAATAAATATCTTAATAAAAATCTAAAGAAAAAGTATATTAAACTATTAACTTTACTAATAAGAAGCGTAATCTTATTTATATTTAAAAAAATAAAAAATTATAACTATATATTAACTATTATATATTTAATAAGATAATAATTAAGAACTACTATTTATTACTATTTATTAATAAAATAAAGAGATTTCTATATAAAACTAACTAGTTTATAATCTTTAATCTTAAAGAAGTTTATAATCTAATTAAAATAAAATAAAATAAAGAATAAAAAACTACTTTTAGAATATAAAAAAGATATTTTAAGTATCTTATTATACTTTTTAGCTTTATTAATATACTTATAATATTTTAGAATATAATTAATATTATATTAAGATAATATATTAATATCTATATAGTTATCTATTTAGATAATATCCTTATCTTCTCTCTAATATTAAATAAATATAAAGAAAATATATATAATATCTTATAAACTTTATAGAAAACTAAACTTTTAATAAAACTAAAAAAAAGTAATTTCTATATATAGAAAGTAGAATACTTTAGATTTATTATTACTTCTAGAGAAGTTTATATATTAGAAAATAAAATTAAAGTTATTAAAAAATAGCTAGTATTAAGTAACTTTAAAAAAGTTTAAAAATTCCTAAGTTTTATTAACTTTTATTATAAATTTATAAAGAATTATAAAAAGATTAATATAGCTTTTACTAACTTTAGTTATAAAAATATATTATTTATATAGAAAAAACTTTAATAAGAAGTATTTTAAAAAACTAAAAATATAATTACTAGTAAATTAATTTTAATAATTTTAAATTTTAGAAAATAATTTAAAATAAAACTAAATTTCTTAAATTATACTTTTAGAATATAATTATTATAATAAGATTTAAAAAGAAAATTATACTTTTATACTTTCTTTTTTTATAAACTTTATAAACTAAAGCTTAACTATAAGATTTATAATAAAGAACTTATAGTAATTATTAAAACTTTTAAAGAATAATAACTTAAACTTTTAGAAACTATTTATAAAATATTTATATATTTAGATTATAAGAATCTTTTATACTTTATAACTTTAAAAATACTTAATAAATAATAAATCTAATAGTTAGAGTTTTTCTTAAAATTTAACTTTTAAATTATTTATTAAAAAAAATTAAATAATAGTAGAGTTAATACTTTTAGTTAATAACTAAATTATAATATCTTAATACTTAAAGAAACTTAAGTAATTCTTAAAAAAAATAATAAAAGTTTAATATTAATAGTTAAACTCTTAATAATAGCTAGATAATTTAATATTAGCTTAACTAATAAGTTAGATAATAAAGTAATTATAGAGTTTTATATATACTTTATATATAATTACTAGAAAATTATAAAAACTTAAAAATAATTATAATAGTAATATAGAGAAAAAGTTACTAAGAAATATATAATAAAAGTAATTAAAGATTATAAAGTCTACTTTAAAAGTAAACTTATTTAATATTAACTTTATAATATATTATAACTTTTACTTATACTATAAACTACTTAATAATCTATATTACTTAACTTTATTATTAAACTACTAATATCTAAAGAACTTCTTATAAAAGTATATTTTAATAGTACTCTTATTATTATAGATTAACTTATAAAATATACTTATTTTATTTTATATAAAGAAGTAAGTAATACTAAAGAATATATATATATCTTTATTAAGTATATTATTACTAACTATAAAATACCTAAAGAGATTATATTTAATAGAAATAAGATATTTACTTTAAAGTTTTAGAAATTAATTATAGTATAACTTAATATTAAATAAGTAATATCTATTATATTTTACTTATAAATTAATAGATAAATAGAATAAATTAATTAAATCTTTAAAACCTACCTCTATATATATATTAACTATAACTAAGATAATTAAGTTATATTACTACTAATTATTTAGTTTATTTATAATAGTATAATAAGAGAAAGTATTAAGGAATCTTCTTTCTATTTTAACTATAGATTTAAACTAACTATTTATAGAGAACTATAAATAAGCTTAGCTATAGTAAAAGCTATTACTTTAGTATAATAAATTAAAAATATCTAAGAAAATATATAAAAAAAACTTAAATTTATATAAGGATAAATATTATAATTTAGTAACTAATAAAGGATTAAGAAACTAAGTTTAAGAAAAAGAGATAGCATTTACTTTATATAGCAAAATATTAAAACTAAATAACTAAATAATAAACTTAACTATAAAAAACTTAAACTTTTTAAAATTCTTAAATAAAGTTTACTAATTAATTTTAAATTTAACTTACTTAATATAATAAAGTATTATTTAGTTTTTTATATTTTATTTCTTAAACTAATATTATAAAGATTATAAATAAATAACCTTATTATAATAAAAAATAATAAACTAAAGTATAAAATTAAATAAATTATTAACTATATATAAGAATTATAAGGAATTTAATACTTTATTAAGTAGAAAGGTTATAAATATAAGGATAATATATAAAAACTAACTAAAAATGTTATAAATATAACTAATAAATTTATATAATATTAGTAATAATATTAGGAATAAGAAATAATACTTATACTAGTTATACTTATTTTAAATATATTTTAAAAGTATTAATAAGTTAAATACCTCTATAGGTATATCTAACTACTAATAAAAGTAGATAAATTATAATAAGGAAAACTATTTATTTACTTTAAAATATGAGAAATAAATTAAGAACTACCTAAAGATAGTATTAATAAACTTTTTATAGAAACTAATAAACTAAGATTAATAAAGTTTAAATTAAACCTAAAGTCCTACTATTTAAAATTATTTAGTACTCTTATAGCTTAAAAATTACTTACTACTTAGTACTTATAAATATCTAATAAAAGAAAGATATTATCCTCTTTATTTACTTCTTATATTTTTTACTTAAACGTTTTAGTTTAATACTCTTATATTAACCTCTTTATTTTATAAATATAACTTAAGTAACTTATAGTTTCTACTATTTAAGTCTATAAATAAGTAAACTCTTAATAAAAAGCTAATAGCTTTTTACTTATCTTCTCTTTCTTTTTATTTTATTCTTTTTACTACTTATTTAATTTCTATATTATAATATAATTAGCTACTATAGACTAAAAATATAAAAAATAAAAAACTTATAAATAGAAGCTACTAAGATATTATTATAAAGCTTCTTAGCTTTAATATATATATAATAATAAGAAAATTTCTCTTTAAAATAATAAAGTACTTTAGCTTAAAAATAATAAGTATATAGTATATTACTATCTAAAGAATAAGAATTAATATACTTAATTAAAGCTTTATACTTATAATCCTTTAGTTTAATAACTAATAACTTCTTTTTTAATTTTTAAATATAACTTAATATAATATTAGTATTATAAATAAATTAAGAAGTATAATTAAGAGATCTTTAACTTAAGACTAATAACCTACCTATATTAAGTCTTAAGGGTAAAACCTTTAGAGAGAAAACCTAATATTATAACTTATTATATATAGATAATAGTTAACTAACTTATCTAAGTATTAAGTAGCTAAAGTAAAGTATTTATATTATAAAATTATAAAAATAATAAGACCTTACTTAAGAATAGAAGAACTATAGTATAAGTTATATAATAATAAGAAGGACTAATAGTAAATAAGTAGTCCTAATAGAAAACTAATATAGAATAAGTAGTTTACTCTTAATAACTACTTAGAAATTATTAGTCTTAAAATAGTAAAACTATTAGAAACTTATATATAGTATAACTTAAGCTTAGCTTAAGGTTAGAATTCTATAGCTTTTTAGTAATTAACTTTATATTTATCTTTAAGATACTTTTAGCTTACTTTTACTATAAATAACTTATTAAGTTTAAGACTAATTACCTTAGCTTCTAAAGACTTAATCTACTATAGCTTATAACTTATAACTTAGACTATAACCTTAGTATATTATTACTATATATTAATCCCTAGCTTCTATTAGTAGACCCTACTATTAAGTAGCTAACTATAATATAAAGGGAATAAATAGTATAAGTTTAAAATAGGTTTATCTTTCTATTAAAGCTATAATAATATTAATAGTAGCTTAGAAGGTTTATACTTCTTCTTCTAGAGTATAAGCCTAGTTAGTATATACTTAAAGTTTAATAAAAGCTACTAAGTTTTTATTAAATATATATTATATCTCTTTAAAGTTATTATTAGTTTTTTTAAGCTAGCGCTTAAGCTCTTTAGTATTATCTTTACTATTTAAGTTATCCTTTATTTTCTAATCTCTAAGTTCTTAAACTAGATTCTAAGAGGCTTATCCTCTTAATGTAAATAAGGATTTAAAAGTAGGAGACTTAATAGAAGCGTAAGAGGATATCTTATCTATACTATTTAGTAGGTATTAATAATTAACTTACTAAATAGGAGTAATTAAAGTATTATAATTAGCTATTTAATAGTAAGGTCTATTAATAAAAGCTAGGGATTAATATATAATAATAGTATATTAAGTTATAAGTTATAAGCTATAGTAAATTAAGTCTTTAGAGGCTAAAGTAATTAGTTTTAGACTTAATAAGTAATTTATAATAAAAGTAAGCTAAGAGTATCTTAAGGATAAATATATAGTTAATTACTAAAGAGCTATAAAATTTTAACCTTAAGCTAAGCTTAAGTTATACTATATATAAGTCCTTAATAGTTTTATTATTTTAAGACTAATAATCTCTAAGTAGTCCCTAGAAATAGGCTACTTATCTTATATTAATCCTCTACTAGAACTACTTATTTTCTATTAGTCCTTCTTATTATTATATAACTTATACTATAGTTCTTTTATTCTAGAGTAAGGTCCTACTATTTCTATAGTCCTATAGTATAAATACCTTACTTTAGCTGCCTAACGCCTAAGTAGGTTAGTTAACTATTATCTATATATAATAAGTTATAATACTTATAGGTCTATAGATACTTCTAGCCTCTTAAAAAGAACTAAGTATAGTTTTTTATTAAAAGAAACCTATCTATAAAGGTCTAAAGAAGTAGAGTAATTAATTTCTAGTATATTAATAAAGCTTTAATTAATATAATTAGATAATAGTTTAAATACCTCGTTATACCTAAGATTATAGCTATTAAAGCCTCTAATTAATATAATATAGATAAAACTAATATTCTAGAAAGTAGAAGATTAAATAGGCTTATTCTTAGATTATTAGAAACTTATTCTATCTATAAGAAATAGCTTAGATTATATACTTAGATATCTCTAATTAAATATATCTTTATAACTAATAAAGTACTACCTCTACTTATTATATATAAAAGTAAGAGTATTTAGTAGTAGTAGTTCCCTTTAGACTTAACTCTATATATATCCTAATAGTTTATAATAGTAGAAAATAAGTAAACTTTAGACTCTATAGCTATTAAGTAGTTAATAGAGGTCTTTATCCCTTTAATCTAGCTAGAAGACCCCTTAGAGGTTAAATTATTAATCTTAAATAGTTATAAAAGCTATAAAACTACTACTTTTATATATATATACTTTAGAAATAAGATATACTTACTATTCTTACTAGTATATATATTATATATCTTCTAGCTACTTAATTAGTTAGTGTTTAAGCCTCTTAAAGTAGTATATAAGAAGAAGCTTAAATTACTAGCTAAATAGAATACTAATATAGTTATAAGTAAGAGAAACTTTATTATATATTATAGTAAAATATATAAAATAGCTTTAATAAATAAGAATATTATTAATAGCTAGAAATAGACTAATTTATAGTTTATTAGTATAGCTAAGCCTCTTATAAACTTTTTACTACTTAAAAACATATTAACCTCTATTAAACTAGCTAGTTAGGTCTATAAAAAGCTCTTTAATAATAAAGTAAATAAAAAATAAGTAGTAGATATATTAGTAATCCTTTAGTTAACTCTTTAGAAAAAGGATAACTTTTAGAATTAATTTAGCTTATTTAGTAAACTAAATAATAATAAATATATATAATACTTACTTTTTTAGAAAGTTTAGAAAAGCTTTAATAAGAAAGTATATTAATTAATAGTAGCTTAGTAAAAGATTAAAGTACTTTAAGTAGAAGTTAATATTAGTAAAGCTAAGAAATATAAGAAAGTTAAAATAAACTTAAATTTAAAGTTTACTAATATTAAAGCTATCTAGAGGGCTTAAATTAAAGTAAATAAACTTAAAAATAGTATAGATAAATCTAATAAATCTAAAAACCTTAGTAATAGCGAAAGTTATATTATTATAGTATTATAATATATAAAAGAAAGTAGTTAAAGTTAATATAGATTAATATAAGGGTATTAAAAATAGGGTGCCTAAATATAGGGGGTGCCTAAAAGTAGGTGACGGACGTTATATCAGCTTCTCCGAATGGTAGTGGAGACAACACCTTCGACATTGCTAAAGCCTTTACATCTCTATCGTTGGTTGTCATTTTGACTCAGCCACTCTCAAGTCTTTTCCAGTACGTTCCAATGTTTGCCGGGGCTGCCAACTGTCTTCAACGTATCAATGACTTTATACACT
The DNA here is from genome assembly GCA_028654355.1 of Colletotrichum sp. SAR 10_99. Lineage (NCBI taxonomy): Eukaryota > Fungi > Ascomycota > Sordariomycetes > Glomerellales > Glomerellaceae > Colletotrichum > Colletotrichum sp. SAR 10_99. Next base: position 96,185 of record JAQIUT010000156.1, read on the forward strand.
CTCCTTCACATCGTGACCGAAGAGAGCAAAAGTCAGATGGAACCAGGGAGCGCGGTGTTCCTCGAGACAATGCTTCGGGAGAAGAAAAGTCTACAGCTGTAGTGGACATCGTTGAGAGAAACCCTGCAGCGGAAGACGTTCCGTCCATCTATGATGGCGCTTTCGGTTGGAGAGCAAATCGATGGGATCTTCACGACGTCAACATCAGCATACCTAAGGCTCAGCTGACGGTAATTACCGGGCCAGTTGCTAGTGGTAAATCGACACTTTGCAAAGCATTTCTTGGCGAGGTGCCTTACGTCAAAGGTATCGTCAAGATATCTTCTGGGGCGGACATTGGATTCTGTGACCAAACGCCATATCTGACCAACACGACCATCTACGAAAATATCATCGGAGGAAGTGTCGTTGACAACGCCTGGTACAAGACGGTTACTAGGGCAGTGGACCTGGAGACTGACTTTGGAAGGCTTTCGAGTGGGGATCGCACCCTTGCTGGAAACAACGGAGATGCACTGAGCACAGGGCAGAAACAGCGTGTGGCAATCGCCCGAGCTGTGTACGCAAAAAAGCCCCTCATCATCCTGGACGATGTCTTCAGCGGAATGGATAACGGGACCAAGGCCTATATCTACGAACAACTGTTGAGGCCTGAAGGACTGTTGCGCCTCCTAGGAATGACGGTGATCTTAGCTTGCTCTGATAGGGATCTGTGTCTTGCTGCAGACTTTGTGGTGGAGCTTACACCTGGCGGGCCTCCTGCTTCCGTCCATCCTGCCCGCAGAGCGGAGTCCAATCATCACGCTGAGGGGCAACGAAAAATAGACGGTATCTCGAAGGCTACCGGTTCTCCTGATATCTTACGCGACAAGACGAATCAGAGTGCCACGAGTGCAGTAACGCAGAAACAAGCTTCCAACTCACCCAGTAATTGGGCAACTTACGGCTACTTCGCCCGAGCAGTGGGGGGCCCGAACACGGCATTACTGATATCCCTCGGTGGAATCTTCGGTACACTATACACGTTTCCCTCTGTTTGGGTGAGTTGGTGGACTACGAATCCTACAGCCCGAGACAGTTTCTACCTTGGCATCTATGCCTTACTGCAGGCCACTGGTCTTATCTGTTGGTTTCTCTTCACTCGCCATTGCCTGACGACGGTAGTGTCTAGGTCGGGAAAGAAGCTGCATAACAGCCTTCTGTCAACGGTCATGTCAGCATCATTTTCTTACCTCAGCACCAAAGACTCAGGGACCATCATCAATCGATTCTCTCAGGATCTTCAGTCGGTCGGTGGCGAACTGCCGGCTGCTCTGCTCAACACGGTAGCAACAGCGTTCATCGCCTTGGCCCAAGTCGCTTTGGTCGCTACCGCAAGTCCGTGGCTGACCATTTCATACCCGTTCCTGGTGTTGGTCTTTTACGGTATTCAACGGTTCTATCTCCGAACATCGCAGCAACTTCGGCCTCTTGATCTTGAACTCAAAAGCGCACTGTAGTAAGTGACACTCGTCCACGTTCCATCCTGACATGGTATGACGGACTGCTCTGACACGACTTCTACGTAGCACACATCTCTTAGATACGTTACGGGGTATCACCACAGTCAGAGCTTTCGGATGGTCTCAGCAATACGTCGAGCGCAACCAGCAGCTTCTCGATGCATCTCAGCGTCCCAACTACCTACTTCAGATGATTCAACAATGGCTTTCATTGGCTTTGAACATGGTGGTCGTGGTCATAGTTACGCTTCTAGTGACCCTTAGTCTGAAGCTTCGATCAAGCCTTGGGCTCACTGCAGTTGCTCTGGTCAATCTGATGTCTCTTAGTCAGATGCTGCGATCGGTTGTGATTGGGTGGACGCTCATGGAGACGTCGATTACTGCGGTTGCACGGATCAGGGATTTTGAGCAGACTACCCCAAGAGAGAATGACGGTAAATCCGAGGGAGCCATCGTTCACGGACCTGTTTCGGGCAAGATTGAGTACAAGAACCTGACAGTGTCGTATGGGTAAGTAGAAGCTTCATGGTAACCTTGATTCTGAATGCTGACCGAATCTGTCAGCCTGAGTAATGAGAACCTCGCACTCAAAAATGTCAACTTGATAATCGAGGCAGGACAGAAAGTTGGCATATGCGGCCGGAGTGGAAGGTCAGTGGCACCGTGTGGCTTCCCTTCGAAAACGTCAGCCTCAAGTTAACACATCTACAGTGGGAAGTCGTCATTGATTGCGTCTCTCTTCCGATTGCTGGATGTCAGAGAAGGGAAACTTGTCATTGATGCAAACGATATTAGTGACTATTCCGTGTCAACACTCCGATCAAGCATCAACGCTATCCCACAAGATCCTTTCATCACTAGCGGAACTTTCCGCGAGGTTCTTGATCCTTACGAATCCTCATCGGATGCTGCAATTGAAGAAGCCCTCCGCAAGGTCAACCTGTTCGAACACGTTCAGAACAATGGAGGCTTGGATGGCAATGTGGCACCTGAGGCACTTAGCCAAGGGCAAAAGCAGCTGCTATCTCTTGCAAGAGCCATAATGAGGCGTTGCAGAATCGTCGTCCTGGACGAGGTTACCAGCAGGTGAGTACTAAAGATAGAGATTACAGGTCATCCTCTTTGAATATGATGCCAAGGCTAACGCGATTCTCCAACAACAGCCTGGACCTAGACACGGAGCAGCTCATATGGCGCGTCTTACAGGAAGAATTCAGGGGATGCACTATCATTGCTATTGCGCATAGATTGGAAACAATTGTTGGCTTCGATCGGGTTGCTGTCATGAACGAGGGAAGCATCATCGAGTTCGGTGACCCTCGTATCTTGGTGGAGGATACATACTCTGCCTTTGCCAAGTTGCGAAGGACGGGCAAAGCGCACTGAGGGAGCCCTGGCGATTCAAAATACACCAAAACACACTGGCGAGTAAAATTGGTGGGCTTCGGTGGAGATAGGGCCCCAGCGACATTTACATATTAAATTGAATGTAGTTGCATTGAATTACGGGAAAAGAACTTTTTAGTTCCTCTCCCGCACCACTACCACTTTGAGTTTTCCGTCACGATCTAGATATTACGTCCAGGATGAATACTTCCCAGCACAAGTCTGTCCACATGCAACATCTGCATTCAACGTAAGGATGCTCTAGCCATTGCGAAAAGGCCGGCGTGGGCAATCCGTTGGCTTCATACTTTGGGGGGCCATCGATTCTGGCTTTTCGCGGTGACACATCTGGCTGGCTACTTTCAATTCATGATGACCGGGCGGGCGGGGCGTCCGGCCGATGCGGCCACGGGCATGGCACCCGATGCGGGGTCGGTAGGGTCACAGAGTTGGATGGTGGTCCCAAGTCAATACTACCAACGTCACGTATTATTCAGAAGCGACGTTGAATGTACAATCGTCTTTCAGAAGTTACTGTATCTCACATCCGTGCTGTTAATCTTGGTTCGATCTGCGGCCTGACTGGTCGTGGGTGATTACTTCTTTTGCGGGCAGTAGCAAACACTTTCGACCACTACATGCTCGAGCCAAGGTCGTTACATGTGTTGATGAAATCGTTAGTCTTTGCCTCGTGGAGTTGATAGCGGGCATTTATCCCATTGGGCTGCTTCTGTTGGGCTGCCTCACATGGCATGGAGGTCTGACCACGTGTAGTTCTCAAAGACAGGGCGCTCCTCGTATCCCGTTTCATTCTTCCCCTCAAATGAAGAACAGGGATGATCCGCTACCCCGGATCTACTGATGTGGGGGTAGGGAATCATAGTGAGTGAAAGGTGGTTGCATGCAGTGTGCTTTTAGCCGTTGGTAGTAGATCAGTATGTGTCGAACTTTGAAATAAGAGTCAATTCGTGCCCGTGAACTCCCATCTATCTCTTGACCTTCTCGCCTGCAACCTCTTTTCTCCAGCAAACTTGACTTACAAATAATTGCAAAGCCGATGATGGCTCTTGAAAAAATTGTCCCGACAGCGAAGGAACTTGAGCAATTCGATCTCAGTGATGCACATACCGTCGAGCTTATTAACCGTGCCCAAGAGGGAGATGCCGCCGATCGCAAGCTCACAGTCCGTCAGGCTCTAGCCAAGTACAAGAAGGCAGTTTTCTGGGCCTTGTTCTTGTCTACCAGTCTTATTATGGAAGGATACGATCTTGTCATTGTGGGACCCCCCAAGGTCTTTGCACTAGTTGTTTCGCACTCGGCTGACATATGACAAACAGATTACTTCCTTCTACGGACAGACACAATTCAAGAATCGTTTTGGTGTGTTTGATGAGGGAAGCGGCGAGAAGCTCATCCCTCCCGAGTGGCAATCCGGACTTTCAAATTCGGCACTGGTTGGGCAACTCGCAGGGCTGGTTGTGAATGCCTGGTGTCAAGACAGATTCGGGGCGAGGCACACAATGATGTTCTTCATGGCATGGATGGGGGTGATGATATCGATTCCTTGTTTCGCACCATCCTTGCCGGTGCTGGCCTGGGGCGAGGCAATGTGTGGCGTCTCATGGGGTGTCTTTCAGGTATTTGAACCATATTGCCTTAACATCGATCAGTACTAATTTCCGGGGCCCAGACACTAAGTACAACGTACGCTTGTGAGGTCGTCCCAACTGTACTTCGGCCTTATGTCACAGCCTACGTCTGCATGTGTTGGGGCGCCGGTATCTTGCTCTCAGCTGGAGTTGTCCGAGCCGTTGCTAGTATCGACGGCGACATGGGTTGGCGGCTTCCATTCCTTCTTCAGTGGGTATGGCCCGTCCCCCTTTTCATCGGGGCGTACTTTGCACCTGAGTCTCCGTGGAACGCTGTGAGGCGTGGCAAATTCGACACAGCTCGGGAAAGCCTTGTTCGTCTTCGAGAAGCCACCACGGAACGCGAAGCTGAAGTCGAGGCTTCGCTGGCCTACATCAGACACACAACAGCACTCGAGGAGGCCGAGACGCACGGCGCCTCGTTCATTGAGTGTTTCAAAGGAACCAATCTGTGGCGCACCGAGATTGTGAGTCCATACTAAACATCCTAATATCGAAGTTATAATTCTGACATAGATTCTCCCGGAGAACTGCGTCGTCTGGGCTGCCCAAATCCTAGGGGGCAATGCTCTAGTAGCTTATGGAGTGACCTTCCTTCAAGCCGCAGGCTTTTCGGAGATCCAGTCTCTCAATCTGAACATCTCATTGTCTGCATGCTACGTTGTTGGTGGCATTATATGCTGGTTTCTGTTTCCCCATATCGGACGTGCGACATTATACATGAGTGGTTTGACATTCCTATTTTTCTGCAATTTTGTAATCGGAGGACTCGGATTCACGAAGGATGCAAAGGCTCAGATTGCGATTGGCGTCATTCTGGTTGTCTCAACTCTGGTGAACATGGTCACGGTCGGACCTGTCTGCTACCCTATCGTTGCGGAAACCCCATCCGGGAGACTCCGTTATAAAACCATCGTGATCGGTCGCTTCGTCTACAATGTTACCGGCATTGTGGAACATACCCTCACCCCTCGAATGATTTCGCCGATTGGTAAGTCAAACAGTCATCAAAAAAGCCCCAGAGTCTTCAGCTAATCGATATCAGGATGGAACTGGGGAGCGAAGGCTGGTTTGTTTTACGCTGGAACTAATCTCGTTTGCAACACGTGGTGCTATTTCCGTCTGCCCGAAACCAAAGACCGAACATTTGGTGAACTTGATATTCTCTTCGAAAACAAGATTCCCGCGAGAAAGTTCAAGTATACTACTGTCGACCGTGAGTGAAACGCCTTACGGAGAGTTTGACGACAAAGCTAATGTGGCGCAGAATTCGCCGGAAGAAATGAAATCGTTGGTAAGGAGGAAGACATGGCCTAAATTTGATCTCCCGTGCAGTTCGATAGGTCCCAAAGAAGACTTCCAGGATGGAACTTGGCGTTGCCTTCTGCACATTTCCTTTTGTCTCGTGTTTGCGAGGACGCGAATTTCTGAAGCAGATTACGCCGGAATATCCGGCGGCAGCTGCTTCCTGCTGATCGAATGAACGTTTTTTTTTTTTTTTTTTTTTTTTTAAAACGCTCCTCCGGTTTTAAAAATTTGTAAAGCCCATGGGGGTTGGTGTGGGGATGGGCCGTTACTTATTACGCAACCGTCACCCCATGCTTTGCCGG